>JAZKJV010003342.1:1085000-1236487 GCA_037367405.1 Ottelia alismoides | reverse complement strand
TAAAACATTCACAGGGGTAGATATGCAAATATGTAAAAAGATATTTCAATCCATAACCATCAGAAACAACAGGCCAAAACATGCAATTTCACCATAAATACACGTGTCGATGCACATGGCCACAACAGGCAGGGGTAGAAATGCAATTAACGAAAACTACCAGGTCCACTATGCAAATGTACCAAAATAAAATGAACTTGATAGAATATTTACAGGACTAAATATTAAAAACTACAAGAACAGGGGACTAAGGGAAATTACCCGTTATTATATTCCGAGGGCCAGATGGACGCCACGTGGAAGATCATGCGGTCTGGAGCAAGGTGCGCCTCAACGAACGGATCCTCGGCGATAATCGAATGGTGGAGGGCGCGCCACATGGGGAATCAACGGTAGAGAGTGACGGGCGCTAACCCTCGCTGGATGGAGGGCTGAGAGGGGGCCACGTGTCGATCTGACGGTGGCTGTTGGACCTCCTCTTAGCCCTGATCGGACGGTCCGCAAGTGATCTGGAACTCCAGGGTAGAACGGACGGCAGAGGAGGGTCCTGGAGGAACTCCTCGCCGGCGAACTTCGCCAGAGGACTGTGAGCGCTCAGGACCTCTGCAGGGGCTGCTGAAGATCGGACAAGACTCGTCGGAGCCTCCCGCGTCTGGAGAACCCCTCCGATGGCGCAATGGAGCTCCGGAGAGCCCAGGCAACACCGGCGGAGCCCAAGCTCCTGTGCTGAAGATGGAGGACCTCAGATGGTCCTCCTCTGACCTGCAAAATGGCACGAAGAGCAAGCTGGGCCGACGGCAAAATGCCTCGACCCTGTTAGGTGCGAAGCGGGTGGACGGTGCGTCGAGATGAGTGAGCTCCGGCGAAGCGACGACGGAGAAGCTCGGATCCCAGTTCCTGTGCGAACTGGGATGAACGGATGGGCGAAGAAGGTGCGGGGGAGTGAGGTGAAGGTGATGGTGTCTTCCGATGATCGAAAGGGGGTCAGAGGCGGTCGGAATCGACAGTCGACGGCGATGGGTGAAATTTGGGGTAAACGGAAATTAGCGAAAACTAGGGGGAACTAAGGCTACCTGATGGTCGATGTCGACTGGGGACGAGCTGACGGAGCTCTGGGTACTAGCCTCGAGGGCCGTCGATGCCCGAGGCTCGAGCACCACGTCTGGGCGGCGCACGGTGGCGCTAGGTCGCCGGATCGATGGTCCGATCACTCCCTCCTCGCTGCAACACAGCCAATCGCGAGCTGTCACTCAGACGAGAGCAATGGAGGTCCTGGGGTGGAATGAGCTGAGCCAAAGATGCCTGAATCGTGCGGCGGAGCTAAGATTTTATACGAGTGAGGGTCCGGCTAGATCGAGTCGGGCACGGGCGCATGAAGCAAGGATCCCTAGGCTCAACCCTGGGCGTAGGTCTCGGATGCAAGAGGAAGAAATGGAGCCCGGGGTTTAGGTGTGTGATGATCGGATCATGATGCCATAATTGGGAGAAGAAGCGGGTCAGGCACAGATCCGCGAAACTGTGGTCCAAGGGGGGGAGTTGACCGGGGGGTCAACATCCCCCATGGACCAGTGTGGAGCGGCCACGTGGAAAAGAATTGGAAATTCAAATTAAAATAGAAAATGGCCGAATTTCTCAAAAGTCAAAACATGAAAAATGTTCCTTTTATTTTAAACTATTTTTTTGTGATTTTTATTTATTTTTTTGAAATAAAAATAAGGTATATGCAATATAGTACTATGTATAGGTATACATATAATATTGAATTTTTAATTTTTGATTTTTAATTAATTATTTTTGTGCATTTTTATTCCAATTTTATATTTTATTTATTTAACAAGATAAAATTTGGAATATTTTGGTGTTTTTATTTTATTTATATTATTTATTTACAAGGGTTAAATAAATAGTTATATCCAATTATATACAAGGTCTATATACAATGTTTAATTTGATTTTCATTTTTGTTCTTTTTATTTTATTTTTGTTTTAATGGTTTTTATTTTATTTATTTACACATGAGGTATAGAATATATACAATTTTCATGGGCTTTTAATTTATTTATTTATAGGGCTAAATAAATAGGTAGGTGGTCTTATGTACATGATGAATATACAAGTGAAGAAGAGATTTTTATTTCTTTTTAATTTTCTTATTTTTATTTTGGTTTTGTATTTAAAAATATATACAAACCCATTTTTATTTTTATTTTTATAGGAAAATATTTTTATTCTATTTACAAGTATATGTACAAGGGTGAGCTTCCTTATCTCTCTCTACTTTGGTTTTTATGCGGTCAGGCCCATGCTGAGCCTTGCCATGGGATTAGGTCGCTCAATATTTATTCTAAATATCTCCCTCTTTTTATTTTATCTCTTTATTCTTTTATTTGTGCACAAAAACATGCTAATTATTTATTTTTACATAATGCATGCTTTTTGATAATTATTTGTATTTACATGAATATACATGTGTTTGGCAAAGGTTATGTAGCTAAAATAAAAGAATAAAGAGTGATGCATGGGTATTCATTACCCCCCTATACTTAACTTTGCTAGTCCCTTAGCAAACACTTATTTGAAAAAGAAGTGAAAGAGAGAAAGAAAAAGAAAAAGATGAGAATATACATGGATTAAGGCTGATTATTACACTTGCCTTTATTAAATTGAAATATGGAGCTCGATCAGATCTTTGGATTATTAATGTGTCGGAACCTTATTTGGACTTAAGCTTAAAACCTAACAGCCTCCAAGTTCCACCAATCTATGGACAAGACTCCTCAATAAACCAGATCAGAACAAGTCTACATACACAAACTCTAATGACCATGAATCCTTCCTTGCAGTGTAATTGATATGTAGCACTCCACCTCAGAAGTAACAAAGAAACAACCTCCCTCAACCTGGTAACTCTAATGCCTCGGTCTAGCAACTCTTTCCTCGAGAAGCGGGGTATTCCCTTCTAAGTTCAAGTGCAACTGGCTCAAGAAGAGGGGGAAGAAGAGAATGGACCATGGCCAGTGTAGCCATGTATCCTTGGGAGCTCTAACCAGTGTAACTGAGTCTCCCGCTGCAAGCTTCATGAGATGTAACATGTATAGCATAAGCTTTTGCTTTATTTGACTATATACACTCCGGTGGGATTATTAAATTTTCAATCCGACCCACCACTTTTTTGGAGTTCTTTTATTTTTGCACATTTTTTTATGTGCAACTGTACAACCTATCTACATGGTGCAGCATATATACAAGGAGTCTTTCCTCTTGAGCCAGTAGACTATCCCTCTTTTGAAGCTTTATTGCAACCCACAACTTCTCTCTTTAGACTTCATCACCGTCAGACCAAGTTGAGACGCACTTCCTTCACTAGAAGAAGAAGAGAGGTTCTGCCTAGAAGTACTACCCTCATATGCTACCCCAAGCCAAAGGAAACTGCCTCCTCCCCACCTCATCCGTGGAGAGCTATATGCAAGGTGCTGGTGCAAATCAAGCCACTGTCTCTGAGAGTCATGCTTGTGTTGTTAAGTGCTCTACTTAGGCTCATCAAGATGACATATTCTCATAGCCTAGTGGACTCCAAGAATTAAGTCCCAATGGACCTGCAAAGCCTTAACCCTAAGCCCTATAAGGTTCCTCTTAGAATTAGGTGGATTAAGATCTTAATCAAGCTCTATTTCCCAATTTAATTCCAGGCTAGTTTAAATGTCAACTATAATCCCGGAAAAACTATACAAATATTTACAAAGATGCTATTTACAAATATTTACACAAATGCAAAATTTTTAATAAATATTTTGAAATCATGGATGTGTGCATGAATGCAAGTTTTGCAAAATATTTACACAAATTTACACAAGATTTTTGCAAACTTTTGATTTTCAAAACATTTTGGAAAAATTTTGTACTATATACATAATTTTGATATGCAAATATTTACACAATCTTTACACAAGAAGTTTTTGAAAACATTTTTACAAAAATACTTTGTACAATAGCTATGTATGTGCAATAAAAGAATGTTTATTTACAGGAATTTTTTTAAATTTTTATGGATTTTGGGTATTTAGCCATTTTTATTTATTAATGCACTCACACAAAGTACGAGTTATGGCTAAAGTATATATGAAATATATACACACCCCCCTATACTTAGCTCGAACGATGTCCTCAGAGTGATCAAGAGCGATGAAGAAGACACAACTCGTGCTTAGTATAGGGAAGTGAAAAGGAATGGCTATATACAGAGATGAATCAAAGAATAGAAAATCAAAGGGACCTCGGCTTTTCCCCCTATACTTAGGATCAACTAATCCTAAGTATAGCAGTCTATACACAAAGGGAAAACTGAGTGAAGAATGGACAGGGTCTACCCCCCTATACTTAGGGTAAATATCCCTAAGTATATGCAGCAAAACAGGGGTAGAAAGAATCAAAAAAATACCCGAGAGTCCTACATCCCCCCTATACTTAGGGTAAAGTACACCCTAAGTATATCATAATCATAACATGAG
This sequence comes from Ottelia alismoides, assembly GCA_037367405.1. Taxonomy (NCBI): domain Eukaryota; kingdom Viridiplantae; phylum Streptophyta; class Magnoliopsida; order Alismatales; family Hydrocharitaceae; genus Ottelia; species Ottelia alismoides. The sequence continues at coordinate 1,231,979 of JAZKJV010003342.1, read as the reverse complement.
ACAAGGGATGTGGGACTAAGGAATAGAGTGATATGGACATCTGGATCTATACATGTCGGAAGAACAGTGAAAATCGGGCGTGATATGTAATAGATGTGAGTTAAGAGACCACATCTCACGCAAAATGAATAGGGGCAACATCAACGACCCGCGGCTCATGATCTAGACATGGCTTGAACCGCTGGCCATTCACTCGAAAGGTACTCTCAGAAGACAACTCAGATATGTCAATACTCCCATTGTCGTGTACCTTTCTCACTAAATATGGGCCCTTCCATTTGCTCTATAGCTTCCCTGGAAATAGACGAAGCCTAGCATCAAACAGCCATACTCTCTGTCCAGGCTCAAAATGCTTGTGGCTGATATGAGAATCATGCCACTCCTTCACTCTCTCCTTGTACTGTAGGCTGTTTGAGAAGGCGGTATCACGAAGCTCCTCCAAGGCTGCTAACTCTGCCCTCCTCTGGTCTCCTACACTATCTGGATCCAAAAGAATATCTGTAACTGACCAAAGTGACCTGTGTCTCAACTCAACAGGTAAATGGCACGGCTTGCCATATACGAGGCGAAAGGGAGATGTGCCCAAAGGTGTCTTGAATGACGTCCTATATGCCCACAAGACCGAGCCCAAAAAATGTGACCAATCCTTTCGGTCAGGGCAGACGACTTTCTACAAAATAGTGTTGATCTCCCTGTTCGACACCTCGGCTAGACCATTCGTCCGTGGATGGTATGGAGTGGCAACTCGATGGTCTATGCCAAACTCGCTAGCAAGGGCCTTCACCTGATCGTTGATGAAATGAGACCCCCCATCAGATATCAATACTCGAGGCACCCCGAACCGTGTAATGATGTGCTTCCTCAAAAATCTGCAGACTGTCCTGGCATCAGTGGTTCGGGCGGGGATGGACTCAATCCAACGAGTGACATAATCAATGGCTAACAGAATGTACTCAAATCCCTGACTCTTAGGGAATGGACCCATGAAATCGATGCCCCATACGTCAAAAACCTCACAGAAGTGTATGGACTGCATCGGCATCATATCACGCTGTCCACAAGTGCCCATCCTCTGACAGTTAGTACACCTCTTCACAAACTCATCAGAGTTCTTGAAGAGGGTAGGCCACCATAGGCCGGATTGGAGCACTTTTTGTGCCGTTCTCCTCCCCGAGTGATGTCCTCCTGCCTCCTGCTTGTGGCAGTAAGTAAGGATGCTGTGATGCTCCTCCTGAGGAATGCACCTACGCTAGATACTATCCCCTCCCTCATGGTAAAGGATGGGATCCTCCCAATGGTAAAACTTGGCCTTCACGAGGAAGGTCTCAAGTTTCTGCCTGGACCAATCTCGTGGAACTTTCTTGGCGACAAGATAATTCACAATATCGGCGTATCATGGGAGCGAGGCGATAACAAGGATCGCTTCATCTGGAAAGGTCTCACAAATAGGGTCAATCTGCTCAGAATCCTCAAGATACTCCAATCGGGAGAGATGATCCACCACCACATTCTTGACTCCAGGCTTTTCTTTAATCTCTATGTCAAACTCCTGGAGTAGAAGGATCCATCTAGTCAGTCTGGCCTTGGCATCCTTCTTTGCCATGAGGTACCTGATGGCGGTATGATCAGTATACAAGGTCACTCTAGATCCAATAATGTACGATCTGAACTTATCTAGGGCGAAGACTACGGCTAGCATCTCCTTCTCTGTGACAGTGTAGTTCCGTTGCACGACATCCATTGTACGGCTAGCCTAGTGAATAGCAAAAGGGACTCCATCCCTCCTCTGTCCTAGCACAGCCCCCACGGCAAAATCGGAGGCGTCCATCATGATCTCGAATGGGAGAGACCAATCGGGTGGCTGAAGGACAGGAGCCTCTATCACATATCTCTTGAGAGTCTCAAACGACGAAAGACACTTGTCATCGACAAGGAACTCGGTGTCTTTCGTCAGCAGATCAGTCAACGGTGGGGCAACCCTACTGAAATCACGAATGAATCGCCGACAGAAACCAACGTGCCCCAGAAAAGACCGTAACTGCCGCAAGTTGGACGGTGGTGCGAGTTTGCTAATGACATCCACCTTGGTCGGATCAAGCTCCATGCCCCTTTTGGAGATGATGTGGCCAAGCACCGTCCCGAGTCACCATGAAGTGACTCTTCTCCCAAGATAATACCAGGCGAACCTCAACGCATCGCTGAAGTACTCGGTCTAGGCAGTCAAGACAGGAGTCGAATCCGTCGCCGTAGACCAAGAAATCATCCATGAAGACCTCCAAGAACTCCCCAACCATGTCCGAAAAGATAGACTGCATGCATCTCTGAAAAGTCACAGGGGCGTTGCATAGCCCAAATGGCATGCGTCTGAAGGCATATGTCCCAAATGGACAGGTGAAGGTAGTCTTGTCCTGGTCCTCTGGAGTAATGGCCACCTGATTGTAGCCAGAGTACCCATCCAAAAAGAAATAATGGCTCTTCCCTGCCAGTCTCTCAATGATCTGATCAATAAAGGGCAGGGGGAAATGATCCTTCTTGGTGGCCTGGTTGAGTCGTCTGTAATCTACGCAGACCCTCCAAGAGTGGGTACTCGTGTAGCGATCTCCTCTTCGGACTCCGTGACAACAATAGTGATGCCCGTCTTCTTGGGCACCACATGCAAAGGGCTGACCCACGTGGAGTCGGAGATGGGGTAGATAAAATAGACGCTCCACCATTTCGATATCTCCTTCATGACAACCTCTCTCAGATTCTGGTTCAGCCGCTGCTGGAACTCACATGACAGCTTCGCCTCATCCTCGAGATCGATATGGTGGGAGCACAGGGCCAGACTTATCCCCTGGAGATCTGCTATGCTCCATGCTATTGCCTTGTGGTTCTTTTCAAGAACCCCCATCAGACGGGATTCTTTCTCTCCAGTCAAATCGGCGGAGATAATGACTGGGTACATCTCATGCTCACCCGCAAGAAACCAATACTTCAACGACGCAGGTAGTGGCTTCAGCTCTGGACAAACTGGTGCTGGAAAATCTGGCTTTTGAAGAATCCGAGTGTATGCGGCCAAATCTTCTCGGGAAAATGAGAGCTCTCTCTCGCAAACTAGATCGGGGGAAGGCTGCTCAACTGGACTGTCTCTGCTCTGCATGGCATCTACCTCCTCCCGGACTGTAGGCTCAGTGGAAGTCAGATCTGGTATGAAATCCTCAAACTCTTCCCAATCAAAATCTGACTCCGAGGGATCTGTATCATCCATGGTGGCTTCAGTACCACCGTCATCAGAAAACAAATCTGTCTCACGATCCTCGAACCGGCTCTGCTACCTCAAAAGTAGCATGGACCAGGAATGTGCTCTCCAAGCTGTCCTCTGCTGGCGTCTCTGCATCAACGGTCTCTGAAGGTGAGAGGATAGCCTGTGCATCTGGATCTGCCCAAACTGCCTCATCATATGTAATCACAAAGTCGCAGTCCTGGTGGATGTCTGGCCCATCATCTGCCATCTGCTCTGTATATGAAGTAGTCTCTGAGCATGCTCTGTCTCTGGCTCTGTTGTCCTCGACCGTCTCTATTTGTACACTTTCGCCCTCGACGCGAAAGTATACCTTCCCGCTATCATGGCCGGTCACTGCCTTGGCTGTGGCCAAGAACGAGCAACCTAGAATGATGGGGGTATCGATCACTGACTCAGGGATCTCCATGTACAACACTACGAAGTCCACAGGAAATTGCAGGCCCTGAATCGTGACGACAACGTCCCTCAGCAACCCCTTCGGCCTCTTGACAGATCTATCAGCAAACTGAAGGACTGTCCTGCTCTGTCGTAGAGTGCCCAACTCGAAGCGGTCGAGAAGGGCTGCCGGAAGTAGGTTGATCGATGATCCGCTGTCTAATAGAGTACGATCGAACCTCTGCTCTCTGATATGTCATCTGACATATGGGGCTCCGGAATCAGGCCTCTTGGCCGGCAGACGGTTCTGGATTGCGAAACAAGTAGCTCTGGTCAGCACATGTATCTCTGAATGGTGCTTCCTCCTCTTCCTCCTGACTGTAGTCCTGTCTCTAAGTGAACGCTGGAGTAGAGGGATGTGCTGCAAAGCCTCCTGAAGAGTCAGATGTATGTGAAAACGATCTATCATCTGCTGGTTGAACTCTTCCTGCTGCCTCTTTTTGGAATTTTCATTTTTCTTCCCCTTCCCCATCTGAAGAGCTCTAGGGAAGGGGATCACAGGGTCCTCCTCAAATGAAGGACTAGGAAAGGATCTAGACGGCTCGACGGCCGGATCCACACATACATCATGCACCACAGTGGGACTAGAAGAAAACAAACCCTTTCCTTTATTTCCAGAAATATCTCGAGATACATCAGCAAAAGGAAAAACTATAGGACTCTCAGAAGAACTGGTGGCATCAGCACCAAGGTTTTAAAAATCGAACCAAACCGACCGGTTGAACTGGTTAAACCAAGAACCGGAAGAAAAACGGTTCAACCACACGGTTTTTATTCAGAAAATAAAAATCAGTCAAAACCCGGTTGGATCGCTTAAACCCGGTTGAACCAATTGAACCAAACCACCGGTTCAACCATCCATTTTGACAAAAAAAATTTTGATAATTGATAAAATGTAAACTTTTAAAAACTATTCATCTCCTCACTTTCTAGCCCAGAATATAGTACTCATTTATCTCTTCTCCTTCCACATGTGTCAATGATCCATTATCACCTCTTCCTTCCTGTCATATAAGCATTGCCTCTCTTCTCACATATTACATGAGTTTGTCTACGTCGAACAACAACAAAGGAAGAATACGTTGTCATACTAATACTAGGAGAAGTAATACATTAAAAACACTTGTTATTAATTAAAGTTTAAATAGTTTTAAATTGTTAATTTTATACATCACACATATGAACTTTACAAAATAGTGCCTTTTTTGAGTTTTTCTAATAAATTTATACCCTAACATTTAGCAATATCTTTTGTGCTCCTATATTCTTAAAAAATCCACAATATTATCCTTACGTTGGTATAACATAGGAGCACACATGTGCTAATAAAATCTCACAACTATCCGTTTTCTAAAAATATAGGGGGCGCACAATTGTAAAAAAAGGGAGTATAAGTGTTATTGGAAAAACTTGGAAGGACACGAGTATATAGATCCTCTTAAGATATGATATAGCATTTTTCATATTTATTTGTATGATACTACCGGTCTAACTCAGTTCGACCCGGTTAAACCATATGAACCAAACCAACAGTAGAACGGTTCGGTCTTTTCCGGTTTTTATGAACTGCTGATGTCATCACCGGTTCGACCGGTCGGTCCCATTGGTCCGACCATAAAAACCAAAAACCGATACTTGCCCGGTTTGATGTCCGGTTCGGTTTTTAAAACCTTGATCAGCACCACCCTCGGCTGGAAAACTAGCGTCCTCAGTACTGCGCTCTGGCTCGGCAACATGGGTGGCCTCAGTACCACCTCCTCCAACTGGTGAAACGACGGCATCACTACCGCCGTTGGGGTCAGCATCCGTGGTGGCATCAGTACCACCGTCATCATCTCTAGCGGCCTCAGTACCACTCTCCTCCTCGTCGGGCGCTCTGGAGGTATCCTCGTGGTTGACAACCACCCCGCACCCTTAGTTAACTCGGTCAAATTAATGTCCAAATTAATTAATATGTTTCGTTGCAGTCGGATACGAGGGGTTAATCAAAAACCACTTATCAATTAATGTTAAGTTAATTTTAAGCGGCAAATATTTGTTTTACTTGGTGGAGTCCAAGGTCGATCTCAGGGAGGCATCTGTCTCCTTAGGTGAATTTTAGCAAGTGTTCGAGTGTTGATTTTCGAGGAGTAATTTTTTGGTCTTTTTTTTTACTTTTTATGCAGACTTATGCGGAAAATACAAGCCAATTTAACGTTTCAATTTAATTAATATATCAAATGAAGTCCAAAAATTATGAAAATTGGCCAGATGGTTAATGATGATGAAAATGACCTAACTAATTTTTTTGGAATTTTTCGACACTGAATAAATTTACTGTGAATTAAATGAGCAGACAGGGTGATTTTCAATATTTAATTTTTAGTAAATATCAAACCACAATTTTTTCAAGATCTAAAATTATCCTAGATAGCTCTAATGATGAGAGACCTAGGAAAATTGACAGATCTTAATTTCACTGTGAAATGAATTAACTAAAATTAAATTACGAAAATCATTCAACAATTTATTTAGGCCTCGATATGCGTGCAAATGACATGAAATTTTTATGGCATGTTAAGAATATTGTCCTTAAGCTACTGTGAATTTTTGATGATTTTTGGAAGCACAGAGAATTAACTATAAATCAAAAGGTGTCACTGGGCAAAATATGTCAAAAAATTCACCATTTAATTCATTAATAATTCAACTGAAATTACAAAAATATGACACGTGGACCAATAGACAGAGGACAAAATTCTCAACAAAATGCAATTTTTAGATTTGTAAAATGAAGTAAAATGCAACCTAGGGATGCGTGCAAAAACAGGGGTGTAAATGCAATACAAAAAAATTAAAAATACAATAAGCAAATATGCAGACAGGGACTAAAATGCAATTACCTATAATGCGGGGGACTCTTGTGCAAATTCTCCACAGTGCACGTGCTCCACACGTGGGGTCTGCTTCTCAGGGACCTCTTTGCAAATCTGGAAAGCTCCAAGGGCCTCTGTGCAATTTACCTAGGCCGCACGTGCTCCTCACGTGGGAGGCCTAGGCTCGGAGCGAGGCTCGGACGCCTTGGAGGTCTGGAGTGAGGTTCGTGCGACCCGAACCTAGGCTCGGAGAGGAGGTTCGGGCCGAGGCTACGTGGCGTACTGAAGGCCCTTGGATCAAGATGGATCCGAGGGGTGTCGGTGCTGACACGTGGCGTGACCTCGTGCCTTTGGATCGATGATGATCCAACAGCCTCTGGGCTCGATGAAGACGGTGACGTGGCTCGCTGAGGGCCGCTGGATCAGAGGAGCGATCGACGGTGGGAAGCTGCTGCGGTGAGGGGACGCGTGGCGATGTGGTGGCCGTTCGATCGATGTGATCGAACAACAGCTGCTCGTCTGCTCCGACGATCCTCCGCCGCCTGCGGAGGAGAAGGCAGGGCTCCGGCGAAAGTGCTGTAGCTCCGCCCGTCCTTCCTCGAGGCGCTGACGCTCTCCGACTTGTTGGAGATATCCCAGAAGATGCGCGGATGGTCGACGAAACCTCCGGTGGCCTCAGGAGTGTCGGAGGGCGGCCTGAAGTTGCTGGCGATGAAGCTCGAGGGCGTCTCCGGCGAGCATCCGTTCAATGAGCAGCAAGGTACCTGCAAGTGTGAAAGCTAGAGCCGGAGCTCGTGCGTGTGTTTGTAAAGACGTGAGGATGGTTGGCGAGGCCTAAGGCGAAGGGAGGCGGTCAGGCGATGGAGCTCCGGCCAAATGGCGGAGCTGGAAGTCGATGGAGGTTGACGTGCGTCGTCGGAAGGTGCAGAGTAGTCAGCGAGGATGGGAGCTTCGACGCGAAGCTCGGCGAGATGAAAGGGAAGTGAGAGAGTGACCGGTGACGGCGAATAAAATCGGAGAAAACAAAAGGAAAATAAGAAGAAGATCGGAGGAGGAATGGAGGAGTTTACCTGGGAATCAGCTCGGTCTCGAGTTCCAGGGTCGTCGCTCTAGGGATCGGTAGGGTCCCGAGCTCGTGCAGCTGCTCGTGGGAGTCGCTGCGACACGGCGGAGCTGTCGTGGATCTCGCCGGAGCTGATGCCCTTCGTCGCTCGATGATTCGTCGAATTGCTGTCACCAACTGGAGGATCAGAGCTCAGGGATGCTCTCTGGAGTGGCGGATGCGGCTGAAGGTTGCCGGTGGTGGAGTATTTAAAGGATGGAGGTGGCAGCAGTGTTGGCGACGAGGCGAGGTTTGTGGGCGACGTGGGGCTTCTATGGTGGAGATCGTGGGAAGCGAGGGAGCTGGCGAGGGTGAGGGAGGAGTGCCCTCAATCGTGGTGGTGCTGGTGGTCAGAGAAGGTGGATGAGGTGCTTCCAAGAATAGGAAGGGGGCGCCCCTCCCGCAAGGCAGGGAACGTGGGAGAGAGGGGCGCCCAGAGGTAGGAGACGAGGTCTCCACCGTTGGATCTTGTGATCCAACGGTGGTGATCGAAGCGTGGTTGGCGGGTAGGATTAGATCGGGGGCTCGGTGATGATGGGCTGCGGTGGAGCCACGTGGCGAGATGCGGACGAAGCACCATCGGGCGGTTTGGATGATACCGAGGGTCTGATCAAGAGGCTGAGGGACGCCAACGGAGGAGCGGCTGAGATGGGCTCGATCAGATGGTCCATCTGCCGCCACGTGGCGAGCTCTGGAAGAGGCGCGGACGAACGGTGATGATCAAGGGGAGGAGAAGATCAATGGCTGAGGCAATAGGCGCACGTGGACACAGCGGGGCCGTTGGATCTGAAGCGCGATCCAACGGCTGAGAATGCAGGCGGATGAGGCAAGGGAAAGCGGGCCGCGTGGCGCAACCAGAGGGCGCCACGTGGCCTGCTTTGAGTGGCTGGAAGAAGATACACGTGTAAAGAGAAGAGGGGGCCGAATTTGGAAAAACTCAAAACATGAAAGTTGTAGATCTCGATGAGATCTACAAGTTTCATGTTGATCAAAGACGGAGATGAGGTCAAATATGATACATAAATACAAAGATACAATTATACACCTATGTAGTATACAAAGTGGCCCCGAAAACCCAACTTTCCCATACAAGCTCCAAATTCAATGAAATTAGTCTCATTTTAAAGGTCTTTTAATGTGTAGTATTCTAAGAGTAAGTAGACCTAATTCGGAGTTTGTATGAGGGCTTTATGTGCATTTTAGTGTAAAGGGGTTCTAGGCCTTTATTGACTATTTTACAAGGGGGATTTTTGGCATTCTTCCCTATATTATCAACTAAGGAGTACATATTATAAGGAAGAGGTTATTTTAGTGAGTGGATATTTTACAAGGGATTTTGGCTTCTTATTTGAATGCAAATGGACTGCTAAAATGTATGAATTATGGATGTATGCATGAATGTTATTTATGCAATATAAAGGGAAATATGCCTCTATTTTCTCGGGAACAAGGCTCTATTTTTGACTTTTGAAGTGATGAATCACAGATTCATCAACCCCCTATACTTAAACCTTGCTCGTCCCTGAGCAACTAAATGAAATGCAGAAGTGAAATGATTTTGGGTTCCATACCAAGGTCATGAACAAAAGTTAAAAATAGAGCTTGACTCGACCGTTGAATTAATTATGTGTCGGAACCTTATTGGGATCTGAGTTTAAGACTGAACAGACTTCAAGTTCCACAAGTCTTCTATTCAAGACTCCTCAACACACCTGATCAGAACAAGTCTACATACACAAACTCTAATGACCATGAGTCTTTTCATGCAGTGTAAGTGATATATGACTCCCCACCTCAGAAGTAACAAAGAAACAACCTCCCCCAACCTGGTAACTCTAATGCCTCGGTCTAGCAACTCTTTCCTCGAGAAGCGGGGTATTCCCTTCTAAGTTCAAGTGCAACCGGCTCAAGAAGAGGGGGAAGAAGTATAGACTTTTGGGAGCTCAGCCAGTGTAGCTAAGTCTCCCGCTGCAAGCTTCATGAGATGTAACATGGTGACCATAAGCTTTTGCTTTTCTTGACTACGTACACTCCGGTGGGGTTATTAAATTTTCAATCCGACCCACCACTTTTTTGGAGTTCTTTTTGGCATTTTTTCTCTTTTTTTTCAACAAAATGCCTCTGTACAACATATCTACATGGTGCAGCATATATACAAGAAATTTCCTCTTGAGCCAGTAGACTATCCCTCTTTTGAAGCTTTATTGCAACCCACAACTTCTGTCTTTAGCCTTCATCACCACTAGGCCAAGTTGAGACGCACTTCCTTCACTAGAAGAAGAAGAGAGGTTCCGCCTAGAAGTACTACCCTCATATGCTACCCCAAGCTAAAGGAAACTGCCTCCTCATCACCTCATCCGTAGAGAGCCATGTGTAAAGTGCTGGTGCACGTCAAGCCATTGTCTCTAAGAGTCATGTGTGTGTTGTTAAGTGCTCTACCCAGGCTTGTCAAGATGACATATGAACATAGACTTGCGGACTCAAAGAATTAAGTCACCTGACCTGAAAAATCTTAACTCCAGTTCCTATAAGGTTCCTCTGGAATTAGGTGGATTAAGGTCAAATCAATTCCATCCTCAATATCTGCTCATAACTTAGTCCAGAACCCACTAGCTTTTCACTTTGCATATGCAAAGTATGCAGATGAGATGAGATGTCATGCTATGAAAATGCAAGACTTTTTTTTCTTGGATGCAGATATGATATGCATGAGTAAATAAGAAGCCTATTTTCATTTTCATTTTTTTATTATTATTTTTTTCGATTTTTACCCACCCGTAATTATTGTAAAATATATACAAAAATACGCGAAAATACGAGCTATGGGTAAAGTATATATGTAATATATACACGCCCCCCTATACTTAGCGTGTGCTATGTCCCCAGAGCACGAAGAGCGAGGAAAAAGACATAGCTCGTGCTAAGCGTAGGAGAGCAAAAGGAACAAGAAGTATAGAAGTCGTCCCGCCCCCTACACTTAGGCTCTGGCAGCCTAAGTGTAGAAGAAGATCAGAAATGGGGCGGATGAGGGAAAGATGGGAAGTGGATAAGTATCAATGCGGGCATCGGTCCCCCCTATACTTAGGCTCCGGTCAGTCTAAGTATAGGACAAGAGTGAGTATGAGAACCGATGTGATCTGTAGGATGTAGAATGGATGGATGCGGGTCACTCTCCCCCCTATACTTAGGATCTGATTATCCTAAGTATAGTCTTAAAATGAAATGAGATGAGTTGGGGCGAGTGATTCGAATCACTGGGGAGGGAGGGAGAAAAAGTATATACAAGAAAGAGTGAGAATATACAAGGATTAAGAATGTTTGTGACGAACCTTCTTGCGGACGCGAGGGGGTGGATAATATACATATGTGTCGCTGTCGGAATCGTCCTCAGATAAATAATAGTGAGGTGTAGGGATCGTCCAACGAGGGTCGACACACGACTGCTTGCTTAGATAAGGCTTGAGAACAGCCGAACTGAGCTCACTCATATAAATTACCTTGTCCGGCCCAGATGAGGACTCCTCAGAAAATTCCTTCTCCGGTGTGTTGAAGGAAACTTTCTTAGTCGGTTTTCTAGAACCTGAATCATTGAGAGGGAGATGAGAGAAACACGCCTTGAGAGGTTCGGGGGAACTCCTCGAGGAATCAATTCTCGACTTCCTCTCACTAAATAGCCGACTAGAAGATGGAGCAACCGTGTTTTTATGTGGAGTCAATTTAGTCTTGGTTGTCTCCTTTGAAGGTCCGGGACATGGTGTGGTGCTGACCATGGGTTCCTCATCAGACGAGTCACCATATAGATTGTAATATTCCTGAAGGGTCAGCATACGGCTCGGGAAGGTGCTAGTGGTCTCAGTCAGCTTGGCATTATTGGGCTCTTGTGCCGGATCATCAAAATGGTCAAGGCAATCAACAAAGGTTGTGTCCGACTTAATGATAGCTTCTGGTCGTGAGTCCTCCTTAGAAGCTGTCATGGTGGTGGTGCAAGCAGTTGATGAAGTGAAGATGTGGGGAGTCTTAGAACCAACGGTCGTCCGGGCAGTCGGTCTCTCAGGTGTAGTAGAGAGGTGGGACTCATCTATCTCTCGATGGTCACGACTGTCAGCGGATGTGCGGGTTACCTTAGAGTAAAGTGTATCAAAGAATGGGTGAGGTCGGAGTGCTCCCAATGCTGAGAAATCGATCTCCCGAGTCTCGCAATCTATAGACGCTTTAGCTGAGGCTAAGAACGGCTTCCCGAGAATAATCGGAGACTGGGTAAACTCTCCTCGGTGCTCGATGTCAATGATCGTGAAGTCCACCTGGAGTAGAGCACCTTGGAAAGTAACGATGACTGAAATATTTCCTCTAGACCGTTTGATGGATCGATCAGCCAGCTGAACGATCTCTCTCGACTTTCTGATTGGCCTGAGTTTGAGCTTGTCAAACACAGAGGTCGGGAGGATATTTATTGGAGAGTCATCATCGATTCTTGCATGGGTAAAGATAGTGTCTTTGATTTCACATTCAACCCTAGGCAACCGCTTCACTCTGTGGCTTTTGGTCTTTCTCCCCATCACCAAGGATGTGGCCATAGACACTATGTGTCTTTCAGTCCTTGTTCTCTTCTTACCCGACCTCTTGGGCATCAATTTACTCTTTACAAATCTCTTGAGGTCGGGGAAGTGATCTATGGCCTTTATTAAGGGAAGTTTAAAGATCAATTCATCATCAAGTGCTTCCCTTAGGGTGGAATCCAATTTTTTTAAATCATTTTCGTTTTCAATTTTTATGTGAATTTTTGGTTTTTCAATTTTTTGGTGTTTTTGATGGATGAGTGATCAGAATCTTGATTGGAGGGCAAGTGGTTAGTAGAAGAGGGAGATAGAATGGACTCCAGCTGTACAGACGGCGTGGGTTCCCTGATGTTTTCTTTGTTTTCAACCTCAAAACTACTCATGTCTTTTCTCACTTTTATACCCAGGCTGGAAGAAATTGATTTGTAATATTCCCATGACATCTCTCAACTCGTTACCAAATGATTCATTTTTCTTAATAAGTCTAGAGATGTCATCCTCCACAAAATTCTCATGACAAATCATGGGAGAGTTCTGCTCAAGTGGAGGATACTGCTGAGATATTGGGGTCTCATACTCAACATACCTTGACTCTGGCATGTAATGCTGGGTTGAGTATGGACTATCCAAATGGCAAATATCGGTCGGGGCCTCATATGACGGAGTCAATGAAATAGGGACTGATAAGTCTAGGTCATGAGTCCAATCTTGTGAATGTATAGGCTCTCCAAATGAAGGCTGGTTAATGGAGGCTTGATCACTAAAGTCAATCAAGTCTGGGAAATCATGATGTTCAGGCCTCTCCATTCGGCTTGTTCGATCGACCGTGTTATGCCCTAAGTTCAAGTCGGGATGTGTATATATGAGTTGTGGTATGGTCCCTACTTGGGGTGAAGTATGTGGGGGCATATAATTTTGCCAATCATCTGTCTTAGCAGTGGCTTGCTCTTCATTCGAGTTTTTGATTCCTGCAAGCTCTCGGGAGTAAGGACAGTCAGCCCAAGGTGGAAGTGGATCTGTGGTGCTAGAATATGGAGTAGGTAAGAAATGCGAAGAAGTGGAGAAGTCAGTCGAAGTTCTGACTTCATAATCGGATTGAGGTGGAGCTGACCACGGGTAAGGGTCTCCCGTGGGCGGCGGAGGATACATGGAAGAATGAGAAGGTGAAGATGATCGGTATATGATCGATGAGGAATGACCAGAGGTCTCAGGGAATGGGGACCAATATCCCGACATCTTGAAGAGAAGATAATGAATGTAAGTAGAGCGAGGTAGAAAATGCGCAATTACGCAGGATAACACACACGGACAGACACAAAGACAAACGCAAGAGCAAACCCTGAATTCACACTCAACACGGTGAAGGACCCGAAACCAAGTCCAATTAATCTTGTTAATTTTAAGTGTGATTTTTCAAGCAAGATAGAAAGGATTTACGCGGCCTATAGGGAAGTCGGCTCAGTGCCAGATGCGTCTTCCCTGTTTAACCTGTCGCCTAAGATACCACCGATCCTCCCTTTCTTCGCTCCTATCCGGAGTTGGGGACTCAAAGACGTGCCCCTATCTACCTGCAAGCAGGCGGAGGCTGACAAAGCTAGGCCTTGTCGCAGAGTACCGCTGGTTCGCCCCTATCTACCCGCGAACAGGCGGAGGCTACTTGGTACTTGTCAATGAGCTAAAAGTATCCAACTCGTGATATTTGCTAGGATCAGTTGGCCCATGATATGGAAGGCGGGGATTTGGGCTCTGCCTTAAGGTGTTCACACACACTCAGGTACCCTCACTCAGCCTGAAAACAAGGTCGGGGTTACTCTCCCGCAAATAAGGGTTAATTTTAGTCAATTTTTTGGTCAAATTCAATTAGCAGTCCCGATTTTAAAGATTAGTTGTCACTGATATTAATCCACACAAGCAATCACGTCTACCGTCCAATCCCAATTCCTTTATCCTAGGTTAGAAAACCGAGAGAGAGAATCGGAAAAAGCCGATGCAATCGAAAAACGATGATGAATGCTTGAGTAAGAAGACTTACAGTGCCTCCAGCTCTCTACAATGCGGGATGCAAGACTGAATTGAAATTTTACACTAAATGAATGCAGACGATGAAAAGCCGCTCCTAGACAGGCATTTCTATTAGCGAGTGAAGAACAAGTTGATTTGGCTAACTCCTGCGGTCTAAGTGTGTCTTTTATGTGTGATGTGTGGTCCTAAAGATTTACGAGCACAAGCAAATCCTAGAGTGGTTCGAGGAGCCGCTAATGCAAGCTAAGTTACAATTCAACCACACAGCACACGGGGACACGATTCTACTATTTTTACACACGCGAGAACCCGAACGGGAACCGCTGGAAAAAAATGCGAAAAATGTGGAAGTAAATGAATTACAGGTTCTCTCAAATCACTCAAATTAATTCGAATGCGTGTTCCTCGAAGCGTCTTCGACTCCGGTGTCCCTCACACAAAAACAAGTTGAGGTCAGATAAAGAACGACACAAAAATACAAAAATCTAAAAGATAGAGAAATATTCACAAGAAAAACCAGGGGTCAGACTACCCGGGGAAAGAAAATCAAGCACTCGAAATTTCACCAAAAATTAACCTAAGCCGTGCCTCCCGGCAACGACGCCATTTTGACAACCGCCCCGCACCCTTAGTTAACTCGGTCAAATTAATGTCCAAATTAATTAATATGTTTCGTTGCAGTCGGATACGAGGGGTTAATAAAAAAACCACTTATCAATTAATGTTAAGTTAATTTTAAGCGGCAAATATTTTTTTTACTTGGTGGAGTCCAAGGTCGATCTCAGGGAGGCATCTGTCTCCTTAGGTGAATTTTAGCAAGTGTCCGAGTGTTGATTTTCGAGGAGTAATTTTTTTGGTCTTTTTTTTACTTTTTATGCAGACTTACGCGGAAAATACAAGCCAGTTTAACGTTTCAATTTAATTAATATATCAAATGAAGTCCAAAAATTATGAAAATTGGCCAGATGGTTAATGATGATGAAAATGACCTACTAATTTTTTTGGAATTTTTCGACACTGAATAAATTTAATGTGAATTAAATGAGCAGACAGGGTGATTTTCAATATTTAATTTTTAATAAATATCAAACCACAATTTTTTCAAGATCTAAAATTATCCTAGATAGCTCTAATGATGAGGGACCTAGGAAAATTTACAGATCTTAATTTCACTGTGAAATGAATTAACTAAAATTAAATTAAAAAAATCACTCAACAATTTATTTAGGCCTCGATATGCGTGCAAATGATATGAAATTTTTATGGTATGTTAAGAATATTGTCCTTAAGCTACTGCGAATTTTTGATGATTTTTGGAAGCACAGAGAATTAACTATAAATCAAAAGGTGTCACTGGGCAAAATATGTCAAAAAATTCACCATTTAATTCATTAATAATTCAACTGAAATTACAAAAATATGACACATTGACCAATAGACAGAGGACAGAATTCTCAACAAAATGCAATTTTTAGATTTGCAAAATGAAGTAAAATGCAACCTAGGGATGCGTGCAAACACAGGGGTGTAAATGCAATACAAAAAAATTAAAAATACAATAAGCAAATATGCAGACAGGGACTAAAATGCAATTACCTATAATGCAGGGGACTCTTGTGCAAATTCTCCACAGTGCACGTGCTCCACACGTGGGGTCTGCTTCTCAGGGACCTCTTTGCAAATCTGGAAAGCTCCAGGGGCCTCTGTGCAATTTACCCAGGCCGCACGTGCTCCTCACGTGGGAGGCCTAGGCTCGGAGCGAGGCTCGGACGCCTTGGAGGTCTGGAGTGAAGTTCGTGCGACCCGAACCTAGGCTCGGAGAGGAGGTTCGGGCCGAGGCTACGTGGCGTACTGAAGGCCCTTGGATCAAGATGGATCCGAGGGGTGTCGGTGCTGACACGTGGCGTGACCTCGTGCCTTTGGATCGATGACGATCCAACGGCCTCTGGGCTCGATGAAGACGGCGACGTGGCTCGCTGAGGGCCGCTGGATCAGAGGAGCGATCGACGGTGGGAAGCTGCTGCGGTGAGGGGACGCGTGGCGATGTGGGGGCCGTTCGATCGATGTGATCGAACGGCAGCTGCTCGTCTGCTCCGACGATCCTCCGCCGCCTGCGGAGGAGAAGGCGGGGCTCCGGCGAAAGTGCTGTAGCTTCGCCCGTCCTTCCTCGAGGCGCTGACGCTCTCCGACTTGTCGGAGATATCCCAGAAGATGCGCGGATGGTCGACGAAACCTCCGGTGGCCTCAGGAGTGTCGGAGGGTGGCCTGAAGTTGCTGGCGATGAAGCTCGAGGGCGTCTCCGGCGAGCGTCCGTTCAATGAGCAGCAAGGTACCTGCAAGTGTGAAAGCTAGAGCCGGAGCTCGTGCGTGTGTTTGTGAAGACGTGAGGATGGTTGGCGAGGCCTAAGGCGAAGGGAGGCGGTCGGGCGATGGAGCTCCGGCCAAATGGCGGAGCTGGAAGTCGATGGAGGTTGACGTGCGTCGTCGGAAGGTGCGGAGTAGTCAGCGAGGATGGGAGCTTCGACGCGAAGCTCGGCGAGATGAAAGGGAAGTGAGAGAGTGACCGGTGACGGCGAATAAAATCGGAGAAAACAAAAGGAAAATAAGAAGAAGATCGGAGGAGGAATTGAGGAGTTTACCTGGGAATCGGAGCTCGGTCTCGAGTTCCAGGGTCGTCGCTCTAGGGATCGGTAGGGTCCCGAGCTCGTGCAGCTGCTCGTGGGAGTCGCTGCGACACGACGGAGCTGCCGTGGATCTCGCCGGAGCTGATGCCCTTCGTCGCTCGATGATTCGTCGAATTGCTGTCACCAATTGGAGGATCAGAGCTCAGGGATGCTCTCTGGAGTGGCGGATGCGGCTGAAGGTTGCCGGTGGTGGAGTATTTAAAGGATGGAGGTGGCAGCAGTGTTGGCGATGAGGCGAGGTTTGTGGGCGACGTGGGGCTTCTATGGTGGAGATCGTGGGAAGCGAGGGAGCTGGCGAGGGTGAGGGAGGAGTGCCCTCAATCGTGGTGGTGCTGGTGGTCGGAGAAGGTGGATGAGGTGCTTCCAAGAATAGGAAGGGGGCGCCCCTCCCGCAAGGCAGGGAACGTGGGAGAGAGGGGCGCCCGGAGGTAGGAGACGAGGTCTCCACCGTTGGATCTTGTGATCCAACGGTGGTGATCGAAGCGTGGTGGGCGGGTAGGATTAGATCGGGGGCTCAGTGATGATGGGCTGCGGTGGAGCCACGTGGCGAGCTGCGGACGAAGCGCCATCGGGCGGTTTGGATGATACCGAGGGTCTGATCAAGCGGCTGAGGGACGCCAATGGAGGAGCGGCTGAGATGGGCTCGATCAGATGGTCCATCTGCCGCCACGTGGCGAGCTCTGGAAGAGGCGCGAACGAACGGTGATGATCAAGGGGCGGAGAAGATCAATGGCTGAGGCAATAGGCGCGCGTAGACACAGCGGGGCCGTTGGATCTGAAGCGCGATCCAATGGCTGAGAATGCAGGCGGATGAGGCAAGGGAAAGCGGGCCGCGTGGCGCAACCAGAGGGCGCCACGTGGCCTGCTTTGAGTGGTTGGAAGAAGATACACGTGTAAAGAGAAGAGGGGGCCGAATTTGGAAAAACTCAAAACATGAAAGTTGTAGATCTCGATGAGATCTACAAGTTTCATGTTGAACAAAGACGGAGATGAGGTCAAATATGATACATAAATACAAAGATACAATTATACACCTATGTAGTATACAAAGTGGCCCCGAAAACCCAACTTTCCCATACAAGCTCCAAATTCAATGAAATTAGTCTCATTTTAAAGGTCTTTTAATGTGTAGTAGTCTAAGAGTAAGTAGACCTAATTTGAAGTTTGTATGAGGGCTTTATGTGCATTTTAGTGTACAGGGGTTCTAGGGCTTTATTGACTATTTTACAAGGGGGATTTTTGGCATTCTTCCCTATATTATCAACTAAGGAGTACATATTATAAGGAAGAGGTTATTTTAGTGAGTGGATATTTTACAAGGGATTTTGGCTTCTTATTTGAATGCAAATGGACTGCTAAAATGTATGAATTATGGATGTATGCATGAATGTTATTTATGCAATATAAAGGGAAATATGCCTCTATTTGCTCGGGAACAAGGCTCTATTTTTGACTTTTGAAGTGATGAATCACAGATTCATCAGTGGTGTAGCTCAGACGAGGCACCGCATGCTGGCATCCTACCGCTCCTAAGTGTGACAAAATCAGTATCAAACAAATATGCAGACATATCTCCAAATGTATCACTAGGAGTTGAATACTCAGTACAAACTACCTGCTCAGACTTCCTCTTTAGGTTATTGGGGTTCGGCTCTATCTGGGCAGGGATGGCGGCCTTCCCTCTCACTATGTCCCGCATCTTCTGGCAGAACGCATCCATCTCCCGTCGAAAGGTAGCCTGCTGATCTGTAAGGAGGCGGGCTATGTCATCCAAGGCGGGGTTCTCATAGGATGGCCCATGAGAACCTGACGGGTAGCCTCTCTGGTAGTGAGGCTGCTGCTGCTGCTGGTGAGAGGGGTACGACTGTGGATGCTGCTGCTGCTGATGAGGCTGCTCACGCCTCCAAGACTGTCCCTGCTGGTAGGGACGAGGACCATACGACTGTGACTGCTGCTGCTGCTGCTGTGGGTACACTGGGGGCTGCTGCTGCTGGTGATCCCTCTGATGGCTGTACTGGCCACCCTGTTCTGACGGCTGCTGCTGGGGCTGGACACCTCCGGCCGCCCAACGGAATCCGGGATGGTCTCGTCGGATACCGGGCTAGGGGCAGTCGTACCAAATCCCGTTGACATCCATCAACGACTCTAAATCGTACTGGGGTGGCGGGAGCACTGCAAGAGGCTGATCCGGCTGGTATACCACCATCTGAGTATCAGCAGATGGTGGTGCCTGGTAGGTGAGCTGCGGTTGCTGGTACGGCTCCGCCTGTACAAGATGGACCTGTCTAGGCTGTTGGTGAGAGCTGGAGCGCTGGGACGAGCTGCTGCTGCTACTCGGATCGCCTCGTGCCTGAAGATGAGGCTGTGAAGCCGTCTGTACCTCGTGGAGACACATGAGCTGTGTCTTCAGGTCACTCAGAGTCTGTGCCATCTGCTCCATCTGCGTGATGTCCTGGCACTGCTTCTTCTCTATGATCTCCATCCGGTCTAGCTTCTCGTTGATGATCCCCATGTCTGCGGCTGAATTCTCTGCCTGTGCTACTGCCGCGGATGAACGGGATGGACCGACGTCGACCCGTGCTATCCTCTGGTACTACACGGTCTGTGGCTGGGCTCGTCCCTGAGTGTACAATCGGGTCTGGGACATCACCATGTAGTTCTCGGCCATCTCCTCGTAAATGGCCCAGACCTGATCGTGATCCTTGGAGAAATAGGACCCGCCACAAGAAGCGTTCACCAAGCCCTGAAGCTCTGGTGTCAGCCCGCTGAAAAAGCCCTGAACAAGGTTCGGCTTGGAAATATCATGGTGCGGGCATCTGTCGGTCAGCTCTCTGAACCTCTCCCGTGCCTCGTGAAACTGCTCGTTGGGGAGCATGGAGAAGTTGCCGATCAGGGCTCTAGCGGCGTTCGTCCGTCCGAGTGGATAGTACTTATGCAAGTACTCGGTGCGGAGCTGCTCCCAGGTGTAGACGAACTTCCCCAAGTACTTCAGCCAGGTGGCTGCTCTGTCTGCTAAGGAGAAGGGGAAGGCAATCATCCGTATGGTATCCTGGTCCACCTGACGGTCGTGGACAGTGCTGCAAATCATCTTAAACTCCTATAGGTGGAGATGGGGCTCCTCAGTAGCCAGCCCATGGAACCAGGGAAGATCATCTTAAACTCCTATAGGTGGAGATGCTGCAAGGTGTTCGAGGGGAACTTGAAGTCCCCCACGATCGCTGTAAGTACCACCCAACGGTGTGTCAAAGTCGATCCGGGTTGTGTAACTCCCGCATCGGTCTCGAAGGTCCTGCTGCTCCTGCTGCGGCTGTGGCTGCTGCGGAGGCTGCCGCGGCTGTGGCTGCTGCGGCTGCTGCCGCATCGTCGGGTCCTCCCCCTGGGCCGCGCTGCTCGCGGTCGGCTCTCATCTGCTCCATCTCGCACCTCATCTCGATCATGAATGCTCCCTGATCCCTCAACTGTTGCTGAACTGAGTCTAGGGAGGCGATCAGGGTGGAGTTAATCGCACCCTGGTCCAGGATAAAAGTCTGCTCTCCTCGAGGACCTCCGGTGCGATCATCACTGCTGCCGGCCATGGTCTGCAAAGGCAAAAGACCCAAACTCATGTGCCGATAACTCATCTGACTGTAATATCTCATCTGGCACTGGTATCTCGGAATCGGTAGAAGGGTGGTCGAGGGGAAACAGGGCGGAATCGAACTCGGGTTCGGAGAGCGGGTCTGAGCTCCCACGAACCGACCTAGATGAGTGGGCTGGAGTGCTAAAAAGCGGTGCAGCCAGAGGCTGCCTAAGAGACCTCCTGCCCATCATCGTGATCTGGCAAGTAGTGCGGATGAGATCTGGTAACAACTATGATCACAAGCAAACCTCCAATTCACCAACGCAACGCGAGCTGAAGACCGTAAAGGTTCGGTCAATTATCTTGTCAATTTTATTTTGGTGATCAGTCAGGATAGCAGAGCGATTACGTGACCTGTTGGGTTACCCGATATTTTCTCAACCGACTGTCCCGTACAGAAAGAGCCGGTAATCAATCGAGAAGAATATCAGAGTGCTCTACCTAGTGTTCGGGGTCACTCTCTCGCACAAGCAAACCAGACAATGAAGGGGTTGCTCTCCCCAAGATAAATTTTTCGGTGATCGTCTTTTAGGGTCGATAAAGTTTGCAGTCCCAAATTTTATTGTTTTTCTTTTTATGTATTTTTCATTAATCAAACAAAATCGCCTAACGAATTTTTCGGTTCTCCTGATTATTTTAATCCAAAACAGGGGGAGAAGACGAAAAAGCCGATGCGCGAGAAAATCAATGATGCATGCAGAGTAAGAAATGCGTGCCTGACTCCAGCAGTCTACATGCAAAATGATCCGCGCGGAATTTTAAAGACTGAAAATAAACTACCTAAATGGTGCAGGCGGAAAACCGAGCCCTAAGTCAGCAGTTCTACTCGAAAGAACGGCTAGTCAACCACCAACCTCCAATCCAAGAGTCCGGTCTAGGTCCACCCCTCCTCTTCTCGACAGATCGAGTTCAGGAGTAGCGCTTGACAGGGCGGGCTCACGGCACATAGGCTTGATGGGAGTGAATTGACTATTTTATTAATCTTTTATTATAGGTCCAATTACCGAACTATAGGAACATGCAAATGTATTAATGTGTTTGAATCCTATGAATTACACCACAATCAAGTAGAAATTCCTAAGGCCAGGGGCTCGAGAAACCGTGAGAAATCGGAAAAGGCAATGAAAAATCAACACCGCGTAAAAAGTCGCGAAGAAATCCGAGGGGTCCCCCGAGCACACCGGTGCTCGGCGAAACAAAGCCTGACAGTCTCTCAAGTCCAAGTGTGCTGTCCCTGTATTATTACAATAATTCAAATGGTTCTGAAAATAAAGTCTAAATAAACTAAACTAAAAACCACACTCGGCTGTCTCCTCGTTCTCTCCTGCGGCTCCGTGCAGAAGGGAGCCGCCTCCTAACACCGCGGTTGCGCCGACTTCTCGAGAGTTGCCGCCTCGGTCCTTGGGCCCTCGCAAGAAAACAGAAGAATGTGTTCAGACCAAGTTAATTGTAAATAAGTCAGAAAAATATATATACGAAAAATATATATAAAAAAAAAAAAAAAAAAAGCCAGCGGAAAAATACGACTACTAAGCCGTGATCCCCGGCAACGACGCCATTCTGATGAGCCGAAAAATTCGAGCAACTAAGGTAGATAAATCAGAAGCGGGCGTTGCGACCTCAGTCGCTCGGCACTCAGAGTGCTCAATCAAGAAAAATTCAGACCACCAAACAAAGGCAAAAATCGATGAAACTCAAGATAGCGGTCTAGCTATGATATTAACCTGGTATAGCGCCCAGGGTCGAACTCAAGGAGCACGGGCTGGCTTCACAGCCTACGAAGTAGTCTAAGATAAAAATAAATAAAAGAAAATTATTTTTAGTGGATTTTTAATATTTTTATATTATTTTGGAATTTTTAATTATAAAGAAATCAAGGAAAGCAATGAAACAAGCAACTTGCAACAATTATTTAGCTATTCTAAGAAGTCCAAAAAAACAAACAAAATTATTTTTAGAATTATTGTATTTTTTACTGTTTTTGGTGAATTTTTGACAATTTTATGTTTTTTATAGAGTTTTCTAAAAATGAAACAAGGTGAAAATCAATGAATATTGTCCAGCCAAGCTTCGAGGGCCAAGATAAAATATCAAATGTCCCTATCAAAGCCTGGAGGTAATTTTAATGTAAAATATAGACAAAAAGGAAAAATAAGAGACTGAGTTTATTAATTTTTGATTTTTTTGTGATTTATTAGAATTTTTATGAGTTTTTCAAAGTTTTCAATTTTTATATTTTCTATTAATCCAAAAATGACCAAAATTGGTCAGAGAATCAAGCACAATAAAATACACAAAATCTAATTTTTTTGTAATTTTTTAAAAATGTTTTTATATATTTTTGTGATTTTTATAACTGAACAGGGACAAAAAGAGAGGTTTTTGATTTTTTAAAAATAATAAAAGGGCCCCAAAAATTTCCAAAAATTCAGCGAAAATTCTACACAGTGGCAGGAGCTACGTTTCAAATTTTCATTTGATTTGGAGTAGATTTGATATTTTATTCAAAATAATCAAGAGCCCACAGTCACAGGGACCTGATTGCAATGAAAATATGTTTTGGGGGCCTAAAAGTAACAATACAGGAAACCCAGGGGGGTCCGGTGCAAAATTCCCAGATCTGCATGCGCGATGCACGTGTCTGGGGCACTCAGGGACCTCTTTGTAATAAAACTTAAGTCCCTTGACCTATTAGTAACTCGTACTAAAAGTCCAGGGGGCTAAAGTATAAAATTCCCACGATATGCAGCACATGCTCAAATAAAACATTCATAGGGGTAGATGTGTAAATATGTAAAAAGATATTTCAATCCATAACCATCAGAAACAACAGGCCAAAACATGCAATTTCACCATAAATACACGTGTCGATGCACGTGACCACAATAGGCAGGGGTAGAAATGCAATTAACGAAAACTACCAGGTCCACTATGCAAATGTACCAAAATAAAATGAACTTGATAGAATATTTACAGGACTAAATATTAAAAACTAAAAGAACGGGGGCCTAAGGGAAATTACCCCTTATTCTATTCCGAGTGCCAGATGGACGCCACGTGGAAGATCATGCGGTCTGGAGCACGGTGCGCCTCAACGAAGGGATCCTCGACGATAATCGAACGGTGGAGGGCGCGCCACGTGGGGAATCAACGGTCGAGAGTGACATGCGCTAACCCTCGCTGGATTGAGGGCTGAGAGGGGGGCACGTGTCAATCTGACGGTGGCTGCTGGGCCTCCTCTTAGCCCTGATCGGACGGTCCGCAAGTGATCTAGAACTCCGAGGTAGAACGGACGGCAGAGGAGGGTCCTGGAGGAACTCCTCGCCGGCGAACTTCGCGGAGGACTGTGAGCGCTCAGGACCTCTACAGGGGCTGCTGAAGATCGGACAAGACTCGCCGGAGCCTCCCGCGTCTGGAGAACCCCTCCGATGGCGAAACGGAGCTCCGGAGAGCCCAGGCGACACCGGCGAAGCCCAAGCTCCTGTGCTGAAGATGGAGGACCTCAGATGGTCCTCCTCTGACCTGCAAAATGGCACGAAGAGCAAGCTGGGCCAAGGGCAAAATGCCTCAACCCTGTTAGGTCCGAAGCGGGTGGACGGTGCGTCGAGATGGGCGAGCTCCGGCGAAGCGACGACGGAGAAGCTCGGATCCCAGTTCTTATGCGAAATGGGGTGAACGGATGGGCAAAGAAGGTACCGGGGAGTGAGGCGAAGGTGATGGTGTCGTCCGATGATCGAAAGGGGGTCGGGGCGGTCGGAATCGACGGTCGACGGCGATGGGTGAAATTGGGGGTAAACAGAAATTAGCGAAAACTAGGGGGAACTAAGGCTACCTGATGGTCGATGTCTACTAGGGACGAGCTGACGGAGCTCTGGGTCTTAGACCCGAGGGCCGTCAATGCCTGAGGCTCGAGAACCATGTCTGGGCAGCGCACGGCGGCGCTAGGTCGCCGGATCGATGGTCCGATCACTCCCTCCTCGCTGCAACACAACCAATCGCGAGCTGTCACTCAGGCGAGAGCAATGGAGGTCCTGGGGTGGAATGAGCTGATCCAAAGATGCCTGAATCATGCGGCGGAGCTAAGATTTTATACGAGTGAGGGTCCGGCTAGATCGAGTCGGGCACGGGCGCATGAAGCACGGATTCCTAGGCTTAACCCCGGGCGTGGGTCTCGGATGCAAGAGGAAGAAATGGAGCCCAGGGTTTAGGTGTGTGATGATCGGATCATGATGCCATAATTAGGAGAAGAAGCGGGTCGGGCACAGATCTGCGGAACTGTGGTCCAAGGGGGGGAGTTGACCTGGGGGTCAACATCCCCCGTGGACCAATGTGGAGCGGCCACGTGGAAAAGAATTGGAAATTCAAATTAAAATAGAAAATGGCCGAATTTCTCAAAAGTCAAAAGACGAAAAATGTTTCTTTTATTTTAAAACTAATTTTTGTGATTTTTATTTATTTTTTCGAAATAAAAATAAGGTATATACAACATAGTACTATGTATAGGTATATATACAATATTGATTTTTTAATTTTTGATTTTTAATTAATTATTTTTGCGCATTTTTATTCCAATTTTATATTTTATTTATTTACAAGATAAAATTTGGAATATTTTGGTGTTTTTATTTTATTTTTATTATTTATTTACAAGGGTTAAATATATAGTTATATCCAATTTTATACAAGGTCTATATACAATGTTTAATTTGATTTTCATTTTTGTTCTTTTTATTTTATTTTTGTTTTAATGGTTTTTATTTTGTTTATTTACACCATGAGGTATAGAATATATACAATTTTTATGGGATTTTAATTTATTTATTTATAGGGCTAAATAAATAGGTAGGTGGTCTTATGTACATGATGAATATACAAGTGAAGAAGAGATTTTTATTTTTTTTAATTTTCTTATTTTTATTTTGGTTTTGTATTTACAAATATATACAAATATATACAAACCCATTTTTATTTTTATTTTTAGAGGAAAATATTTTTATTCTATTTACAAGTATATGTACAAGGGTGAGCTTCCTTATCTCTCTCTACTTTGGTTTTTATGCGGTCAGGCCCATGCTGAGCCCTCCCTTGGGAATAGGTCATCAATATTTATTCTAAATATCTCCCTCTTTTTCTTTTATCTCTTTATTCTTTTATTTATGCACAAAAACTTGCTAATTATTTATTTTTACACAATGCATGCTTTTTGATAATTATTTGTATTTACATGAATATACATGTGTTTGGCAAAGGTTTTGTAGCTAAAATAAAAGAATAAAGAGTGATGAATGGGTATTCATCAGTATGCGGGAAGTGGTGGGGTAGAACGACTACTTCTGAACTCAGCTTGTGACCTGGGAGGCTGATGTGAAAATGATTGTGCCTCCTGAATACTCAAGATGTGAGTCTTCAGGTCACTCATGGACTTAGACAACTGGTCTATTTGTGCCAGACCTTGCCCCTGCTTCTTCTCCAAAATCTCAAGGCGGTCCAATTTATCACTGATTATGCCCATATCAGCTGCTGCTAATTCATCTTGTGCTGCTGCTGCTGACGAAGTATTAAGACCAGCATCGATGCAGGCGATCCTCTGGTATGATCCTGCTCCTTGGGGAGGTTTTTGTTGTGTGTAGACCCTGGCTTGGGCCATAACTGTAGAGTTTTTTACCATTCCTTCATAAATGGCCCAAACATCATCTTCACCTTTTGAAAAGTATGATCCTTCACAGGAAGCATTAACAAGCCCCTGCAGTTCCGGTGTCAGCCCACAAAAGAAACTCTGAACCAAGTTGGGCTTTGATATGTCATGATGCGGACAACGGTCAATGAGCTCTCTAAAGCGATCCCAGGCTTCATGGAATTGTTCATTCGGGATCATAGTGAAGTTGTTGATCATAGCTCTCGCTGCGTTCGTCCGACCGAGTGGGTAATACTTGTTTAAGTATGCGGTCCGGAGTTGTTCCCAGGTATCGATGTACCTTTCCAAGTGTTTGAGCCAATAGGCGGCTCTATCAACCAAGGAGAACGGGAAGGCAATCATTTTGATTATGTCCTCAGTCACAAATCTATCATGGATAGTACTGCATATCATCTCGAATTCTTGCAGATGGAGGTGTGGCTCCTCAGTAGCCAGCCCGTGAAACTTAGGCAGTAACTGAATAGTAGGTGGGCGAAGCTCAAAGTCTCCATATATGGGAGGGAGACGGATCCATCGGTGTGTGAGTGTTGCAGCTGGGTTATGCAACTGCCTCATGGTTGCCTGTGACGGACGCTCCTGATCAGGTCCTCCTCCTTCTGCATCTGGTATATCTCCACCCTCATTTCTTTCATCTCGTCCCTCGCGCATCTCTCTCATGATTTCACCCATGACCACTCCCTGGTCTCTGATCTGTCTCTGCATAGTTTCCAGGGAGGCTAACAGTGAGTTGTTGATGGCAGCTTGATCAAATAGGTATGGAGGTGGTCTCTACTCATCTGGGTGTTCCTCTCTACCTTCCATGTCTCGATTTTCTGCAAAGCCAAAAGAATCCATCTCAGGTGTCGTCAAATGTTCTGTACTCTGTCCTGCACTAAAATCTGACACCACTGGATTGATAGAAGAAGAAGGGTCGTCGAGGGGGAATAGGGTGGATGTAAACTCATGATCGGAGAGTGGGTTTGGACTCCCCGAAGCCGACCTAGATGAAAAAGAAGGAGTGCTCGATAGCGGTGCCACCATGTGCGGCCTAAGGGATATCTTTCCCATCATCTTGATCTAGAGAAAGGCGGATGAGATCTGGAATGCAAACAAGATGATCAATCAAACCCCCAATTCACCTACACAACTCTTGAGCTGATGACCGTGAGAGTTCAGTTTGTTATCTTGTCAAATTTTAATAGGTGATCAGTCAATCTATCAGAGCATTAGAGCGAGCTGTTAGGTATCCTACTTTCCTAGCCGATTGTCCCAATCCTCGTCAGATCTTTCCCAGCCAGTATGAATTGCGGACCGTAACCCGATTGTTCCCGCTAGTTCAATCTGTTAAGGACATCGCGGTCCGCTTTACCGGTTACCGGAGAGATCCTCACTGGAGAACGACTAACAACGATCAATAGTCAACTAAAATTTCAGATGTGGCTCTATCCTAGTGTCGTCTCTCGCAGCAGATAAATCAAACAAGGAGGGGGTTACTCTCCCCAAGACAAAGTTTTTGGTGGGATGAGTTTTAAGGTCAAGTTTGCATTAGCAGTCCCAATTTTTATTGTTTTCACTTTTTATGTATTTTCTGAGCAATCATCGTCTAACGAATTTTCCAATTTCCTTGTTATTTAAGAGTCTAATAAAACTGGGGGAGGAAAACGAAAAAGCCGATGCGCGGTCAAAATCTATGATGCATGCAGGGATAGAGATGCGTACTTTTTCGCCAGCACTCTACATGCAAAGTGATCCGCGCATAATTTAAAGACAATAAATAAAACAACCTAAATGCATGCACGAGGGAATCGTCCTAAGATGAGCAACTTCTATTAACGTGAAGAACAAGTAGCTATGACAAAGAAGAGAGTCCGGAGTCCGGTCTAGGCTCACCCTTCCTCTTCTCGACACATCGAGTTCAGGAGTAGCGCTTGACAGGGTGGGCTCGCGACACGTAGTCTCTAGTCCAAGTCAAATAGCTTTTTCAATTGATTTTAAGCCAAGTCCAATTACGTTCTATAGGTGCAGGCAAGATATTAGGGATTGGGCCTTAGCTTCTTAGTTCATCACAATCAACAAAAATTCCTATGTCTAGGGGCTAAATCCTCGTGAAACAAACAGAAATAAAGGCGAGAAAAATTCGCGAAAAACACAAAACCGCGATGAGCCCCCAAGTGAACAAACACTTGGAAATTAGGCCCGAGTGTCCTGGAGTGTCTAAGTTATTACAAATAAAGTCTCTCTCTCTCTCTCTCACTTCAAATTACAACTTTTTAAACTGCAAAAATTCTACAAGAGATGATGATCTTCTCTAGCCTTCAAGTCTCTTTGGTGCTAAGCAAGTCTTCATGTGGGTGCCCAAGCGCCTATGATGGAGCACTTCCCTCGCTCGGCGGTACCTCGCACAAAATTCAACAAAAAGGGTGATTAGACCAATCAACAATAGAGTTCAATAAATGTATAAAAAGATAGGCGAATATCCACAATCAATCACAAAAAAATGCTCTATACGCTGTTGCTCCCCAGCAACGGCGCCATTTGATAACGCGGAATTTCTGCGGTCTTAAGTTCCACACAAAGCGGGAACTCAGTGGAAGTGTCGACCACTCAGAAATTCAACTAAAATCAACAATTAACCCACGAATAATATCAAGCAGTGGAAATCAAAGTGGAGTTAAAATTTATTATTAACTCTACAAAATATGTGTATAGTGCAAGTGTGTAGAGGTCGAACACAGGGAGCAAACAAGATAGAACAAGGCAATGATGCACAAAATGTGAATGTGAATATTTGTTCGAATGTGCTAATTTTTGTGGGTTTTGATTTCTTTTATATTTTAATTTTTAATGTATTTTGATTATCTTTTTACTGATTTTGTATTTTCTTTTTATATTTTATATTTTTATGTTTTCTTTTTCAATAATAGGATATATATACAATATAAGGAAGAGAGGGATAGAAATTTATAAAAATAGGTAAAAATGCTCAAAAATCAGGAAATAAAATATTTTTGGTCTTTTTATAATTTTAAGATGTTTTTGTGATTTTTGAGGAATTTTAAGAATGTTTTTGGTATTTTTAAAGTCAAAAATAAGGGAAAACAGTGAACAAACCTACTGGCCGAAATCAAAATGGGAATGAAAAATTCCAAACAGTATCAAAACTTTTCCAAATTAATTTTAGAATAAAGACAGTAAAATAAAGAAGGTATAGGAGCAGAGTTTATATTTTTTTGAATTTTCTATGATTTTTTAGATTTTTATGAAGATTTTAAGTAATGTATAATTTTTAAGGTTTTTGTTTCGAGATTTTTAGTGATTTTTGGACTGACACTACTAGATGATAAAACACACGAAATATATTTTTTTTGGAATTTTTCAAAACATTTTGATAACTTTTATGGATTTTCTAATGCAAACAGTAGGAAAAGTGTATGTTTTTTATTTTTAATAAATATGAAAATGCAATAAAAATGCAATGCAAAAATATAGCGTGATTCAAAAAATTAACAGGAAGCTATGATATTTTTTGGTAATTTTTGGAGTTAATATGATGCATGAAATAAATGCAAACATCCAAGCAAAAATACAATACTAGCAAGGGCATACATGTAAATACACAGAAGTTCAAGGGCCTACTTGCAATTTTTCCAAAGATATATAATGTGAAATACAAGTTTCTAGACTAAAAATAAATACCCAAACCCGGAGGGGGTTCGTTGCAAAATGTCCAACTCACGCGCACTGGGCACGCGACCTGGTAGGGGTATTTTTGAAATATTACAAAGTTCCATGGGCTCAGATGCAATTTTTCAAAACATTACAACTTAATTAAAAAGTTCATGGACTGAAACGTAATAAACAAACCCTAGGGGGGTCCTTGCAAAATACCCAGCCCCCTCACGCGCACGGGCACGTGAGGTAACGTGGATAGGGCCTAAATGCAAATATGAAAACTACGGGGGCTTAAATGCAAATATTACATAAATATTTAAACTACCACTTAGAGTTTTTGGACTGAAATGAAATACAAAATTTGGCGATGGTGAAAGTGCAAAATACCCACGCCTAATATCCTCATGCACGATCGAACGACGGAGGGCCGCCCACTTATCCACGTGGCGCACGCACAACGCGCGATGACGATTCGACGATGGTTAGCGCGGATCAGATCTGGCAAAGAGATGGACGGTCAATGCGAGCTCAGATCGAATGGTTGACGATCAAACTGGAGCGGGTCTCGGATCGGACGACGAAGAGGTAAAGAGGAAGAACGGGGAAGAGCGCCAGCGAGGCGAACTTCCCTGAGCTCGATCTCGGATCTTCAGCTGTTTGGATGCATGCAAAGTGGACCGACGTGCTCCTGGGAGGTCAGGCTGGATGCTGGAGGCTTGGTTTCGTCGGGGGAACGTCGAGGTGCTGGCGCGAAGGCGGCGGAGCTCGAGGCTCCAGGTAGCTCCGGCGAAGTACGCAAAATGGCCCCCAGGGGCTTTGACTGTGCCTTGACCTGCAAAAAGAGGTGAGAGGGTCCAGGGCAAACTGCCTGGACCCCGCAGTGGCGAAATGGGAGTCGGAGGTGGTCTGTGGCGTGCGGAGGAGATATGGCCGGAGGTGCGCTCCGGTGAGGATCGATGGACAACGAAATAGGGATCGGCGAAGGGATGTGAAGGTGCTAAACTACTCCTAGGATGATCGGGAATAAGAATCGTGAAGAAAAAGGGGAAGAGAGGCAAACCTCAAAGGTGGAGAACCTGAGGTGGAGAACCTCAACGCCAGA
Organism: Ottelia alismoides; assembly: GCA_037367405.1. Lineage (NCBI taxonomy): Eukaryota > Viridiplantae > Streptophyta > Magnoliopsida > Alismatales > Hydrocharitaceae > Ottelia > Ottelia alismoides. The sequence continues at coordinate 1,200,972 of JAZKJV010003342.1, read as the reverse complement.
GGTCGGCGGAGGTGGTGGAGCCGCCCTGGCCCTTCCTCGACCCGCCTGAAGCTTGGAATGGGGAGCTGTCACCTCCCACTATCTCTGGAGCACACTAGGTGGGTAGAAAGCGGCACGCAAGGGGTTCAAAATCGAGCTCGAAGATGGCGGGGCGCTTAAGTAGAAGGTGATGGCGTCTCCTTCAAGCGAGATCCACGCGCGAATGATGAAGATTCTGGAGGATTTTGGTGCTCGACGAGGGTCAGTGATGATCAAGGAAGGAGTCCCAAGAAGAAATCGACGCCCGAGGGAGAAGGGATCGGGCTCCAAAAATTCGCGAAATCGGGCAAAAAATCAGGTGTCAGATGGTGGTAGTTCTCGGTCAGGGAGTTGACCGAGGTCAACTCTAGACCGCGCCTGGTTGGTCCACGTGGACCAACTAGGAAATTCAGAGCCCAAATTATTTGTAAAATCGAAATAAAATAGTAAATGATTTTATTAATTTAAGTTATAAAATAAAAAATGTTCCTTATTTTATAAAGAATTTTATGGTGATTTTTAGTTATTTTTATGAGGTATTTAGTTACAAATTACCTTTTATGCCTTATATAGGTATATATATCTATATATTTTATCATTTTATTTTCATTTTCATTTTTTCATTTTTTATTTTTTTTATATTTAATTAATTAATTTATTTTTAGTATTTTATAAATTTATAAAATATCTTTATATACTTAAATATATTTTTATTTTATGATGTGTTTTATACACTTAATAAAATAAGTTTTAGTTATATAGGTATGTATATAGGTAATATACCTAGGTGTTATATAAATGTATTTTTATTTTGTATTTTCTTTAAGTTTCTATTCTGATTTTAATGTACAAATATGTTATAAATAATATTTACAATAAATAATATTTACAAAATTACAAAAATATAACCTTATAAAAATAATGAATAAATAATAAACTGAATATTTTAATCTGTACAGGTATACAATAGGGGTCCAAAACTCAACTTTCAAACCGTAACTCCGAAAAATACGATACCACCTTCATTAAAGAGATTATTTTAAGCTATATACAATTAAAGGTGAATTTGGTACATTTCGAGTTTTTATTTGCAAGATACAGGTCTGGGAAGTTGGAATTCTGGAATCTTATTCAGACCATAACTTTTTATTGTACATTATTCTTCAGTGAAATCAATTTTATATTTTTCTATATTTAATTATGTATAACTTTCATGTACAAAGTTCCTTTATTTGAGGTATAAAAAGTGGAACCAAAAATAGGTCCCAAAAATGAATAAAGAATGAAGGAATATTTATAGTATTTGACCCTTATCTCCCCCTACTTTATTCCTTGTCGACCTATTCATCAAGATGCCTAGATCTCGGGGTTTTGGGTCATAAATTATTTACAATATTTTATTCGTTTTCTTTTCTTTTATTTATTCTATAATTTTGGCTTTAATTACAGTATTTTATATACTATTTACATGCACTTGCATGGATGCTAAGATGATGGAATTAAGGGTATTTACACGCATTTGCTAGGATTTTTGATGCCAAAATGATAGAATAAAGATGATGAAATGTGGCTTCATCACCTTCCCATGCAACATGAATACAAGTGAGGGTATTGCTCACCCAAAGCAATGAATCCAATTAACCAATTTTATTTAGGTCAAGTTTTCTTTAGCAGTCCCTTTTTTAATTTTTTGGTGTTATCACTTGCTTTGAGTAGATTCAATACAAGCGCCTAACGTTTTTTTTTTTGTATTTTCTTTGAGTCCTATTTGATCCAAAAAACAGAGGGAGGAGAGTCGGAAAAGCCAATGCAAGTCGGCACTAAGATGGAAATCTCACCTTAGTGCCTAAATGATGGATGCTAAGATAGAAGACTTACAGTGAATCCCAGCTCTCTCCATGAGGGATGCAAAACAGGAATTTTTAAACCTATACTAAATGCCGATATGCACATGGAAATCGTCCTAAGCAGGCAATTGCTAGCATGAAGCACCACAAGTCGGTTACCGATCTTCAATCCAGGAGTCCGGTTTGGGCTCACCTCTCCTCTTCTCGACACATCGAGTTCAGGAGCAGCGCTTGACAGGGTGGGCTCGCGGCACGTAGGCTTGAAGACGATGAGGCGACTGTTTAATTTAAACTAAGTCCAAAACACACTATAGGTACATGCAATGGTTATTAGAGTGTTTGGACCTAATTTACTCGATCAATCAAGCCTAAAAGCTAAGGGCTCATTCCACAAAAGAAAGGAAAAATAAAACAAAACCGGAAAATGACAGGCGGTAGAAAGCCGACAAAAACCACGGTGAGCCCCCCAAGTGAACAATCACTTGGGAAATTAGGCCTGAGTGTCCAAGTCCAAAGTATCTGTATTATTACAAATTAATCAAATCTCTCTCTCACAAAAATGATAAACTAAATAACTATCTCTCTCAAATCCTCCCGCTCTCTCCTGTCGGCTAGGGTAGAATAGCCGACTCCTCCTCCCAAGGATGCTCAGGATCCCTAGGCGATCCTCCTCCATCGTCGGTCCCTTGTAAGAAGACAAGAAAGAAAGGTGGTCAGATAATTCAACAATGTATATCCAAAAATGGAGAGATAAAATGAGAAATAATGTAAGAAAATAATCACAATCACAATCAAACAAAGATCTAAACACTGTTGCTCCCCGACAACGGCGCCATTTGATAATACGAGAAATCCGAGGGTCGTATGGTTTCACAAGGCGAAACCGCAGTCGGTGTATTGACCGCACAAATGTCCCGTACTAATCAACAATTAACCCACAATATTATATCAAATAATGATAAGCAAAAGTGGAGTTAAAATTTATTATAACTCTACATGAAAGATGTATAGGTGTAAGTATGTAGAGGTTGAACTCAGGGAGCAAGGCATGATAGATCAAGCAAGTGCAAGAGTGTGATGTGATTAATTGTCTACAAATATGCAAATTTTTTTGTGAGTTTTTAATTTTATATTTTTTATTTAATTTTTGATTTTATATTTTTGTATTTTGATTTTAATTTTCTGATTTTTATTTTCTTTTTATATTTTATATTCTTTTATGCTTTCTTTTTCAATACTAGAATATATATACAATATAAGAGAGAGAGGAACAGAGGTATTTACAAAAATGAGGAAAAATGCTCAAAAATGAGGTAAATGAATGTTTATGGTCATTATATATTTTTCTACTGTTTTTATGATTTTTGGGGATTTTTCAGAATGTTTTTGGTATTTTTAAAGTCAAAAATACTAAAAACAGTGAACTACACTACTGGCCGAAATCAAAATGAGGATGAAAAATAGTAAAAAGTACCCAAAATTCCTCAAATTAATTTTAAAATAAAGTTAATAAAATAAGGAAGCTATAGAACCTTATTTTGCATTTTTAGGATTTTTTAGATTTTTATGAAGATTTTTAGAGTTTTCTAATTTTTAAGGTTTTTATTATGAAATTTTTAATGATTTTTGGATTAACACTAAAATATGATAAGACAAGCAAAATATAAATTTTTTGGAATTTTTTCAAAATGTTTTTATAATTTTTATGGATTTTCTAATGCAAACAGTGATGAATATGCATGTTTTTATTTTTAATAAATATGAAAATGCAAGAAAAATGCAATACAAAAAAAGGCGTGAATGAACAAGAAAACATGAGCTTAAAATAATTTTTTGGTGATTTTTAGCAATTTATGGATGCATAAAACAAATAGATACAACATCAAGAAACTACACCACTAGCAAGGGCATAAGTGTAAATAAGCAAACATCAAGGGGCCAAAGTGCAATTTTCACAAAAGTTTAAAATAAATTAAACAAGTTCCGTGAGTAAATAAAAATATTAAAACCCGCGAGGGCACTCCTGCAAATAACCCAACCCCGCACATGTTAGACACGCGCCTGGGAGGGACCTCAATGTAATTTCCAAAAATCCCAAGGGCTCACACGCAAAATATCAAAAAGTTTTACACTTAATATCAAAATTCCTAGACTGAAACGAAATAACAAAACCCGCGAGCGTCCCTCTGCAAAATACCCCGCGCCTCACATGAACTGGTCACGTGAGGTGACATGGCCGAGGACCTATTTGCAATATTAGAAAGCGTGGGGGTTTGACTTTAAATATTACAAAAATGTTTGAACGGCAGATGAATGTTTTAATAATAAATATTAAATACAAAAATGGCGGGGGAAATGTGCAAAATACCCATGCCTCAGGCCTCGTGCGCGATCCGACAGCTGATGAGCATTCACTTGCCACGTGTCAATGATCGGGCGGTCGATGACGCTTCGACTTCGACGACGGTGATTAGATCCCACGGCTCGATCTGACAGTGGAGGTGCGGGGGAATCTAACTGCTGCTGTGCGAACTGGAAGATGGTCGAGATCCAACGACGGGCGAGGCAGGATGAAGAACCGGGAAGAACTCCGACGTGGCGAAGTTCTTCCGGCCAAATCGAGCCTCTCCGGCGTCCTTCAAGCTTCCAAAAATGGCCGATGATATCCTGTGGTCCTCCTCTATCTCCTGATGGCTCCAGAATACCTCGGCGGTGGCCGAGGCTCGCGGAGGAGGGCGGCGGAGCTGGGAAGCTCCACTGCACTCCGGTAAGGCACAAAATGAGCCCCAGCCTCGAGTCAAAGTTCTTTGACCTGCAAAAAGGGGTGAAAGGGTCCAGGGCAAATTGCCTGGACCCCACGGAGTGGAAGGAGTGGCGTGACGCGACAAGGAGGAGACTCGGCCAGAGGAGCACTCCGGTGAGGTGGTAGATTAGTGGATTGAAGTGATGAAACGCGAGGATCTTTGAGGCGAAATAATCCTAAGACTAAGGAGAAGAGAACGTGCGAAAAATAGAGGGGATATAGGGCTTCCTCGATGGCCGGAGCCAGAGGGAAGTCGTACCTCGATGCCAGCGAAAGGCGGAGGTCGTGGAGCCACCTCAGGCAATGCTCGACCCACCCGAAGGTCGGAAAGGGAAGCTGTCACCTTCACCTTGCGATTGGGCACGAAGGGGAGCTAAGCCTATGAAAAAGAGGGGTTCAAAATTTGAATCGAAGGTCGGGGGTGCGTTATATGGAGTTTGACTCGATGGTGAAGGGGCTCAAAGAACGACGGGGCAGGCGCTCCACAGTGATCCAATCCTCGGGGCAATCGCTGGGCGCGGATGAGAGATGGTCGAGGAACAAGTTCGCAGAAGGAAGCATCACGAATGGGTGAAAGACTTGACCTCGAAAAAATCGAGAAATGGGGTCAAGAATGAGGTCTGACACGACGCATAAAGGGGAGGACGACCAGTTTACCGGGGTCAACTTGGGCTGGCACCTGGTTGGTCCACGTGGACCAACCAGGAAAAACCTCCTGAGAATACTTTAAAAATTAATTTAAAAATAGTAAACGATTTATTTAATTTTTGGTTATTTAATAAAAAGTGTTTATTATTTTATGAGGTATTTTATTACGATTTTTAATTATTTTTAGGAGGTGTAAAAATAAGAATTGCCTTTTATAGGCTATATAGGTATATACAACGATATATTTTAATATTTTATTTTTATTTCGTTTATTTAATTAATTTATTTTTTTATTATTTTATAAATTTGTAGAATACTTTTATACACTTAAATATATTTTTATTTTATTTTTATGATATATTTTGTACACTTAATAAAATAGAAAAACTAATTATATAGGTATGTATATAGGTAATATACCTAGGTGTAATATATACAAGTATCTTATTTTGTATTTTATTTAGGTTTTTATTGCTATTTTAATTTACATATATATTTTAAAGAATATTTAAAAAATTATAAAAATATTAAATTATAAAAATAATGAATAAATAATAAAATGAATATTTTAATCTGTACAAGTATACAAGTGGGGTCCAAAACTCAACTTTCAAACCGTAACTCTGAAAAATACGAAACCACCTTCATTAAATAGCTTATTTTACACTATATACAATAAAGGTGAGTTTGGTACATTTTGAGTTTTTATTTGCAAGATACGGGTCTGGGAAGTTGGAGTTCTGGAATCTTACTCAGATCATATCTTTTTATCTGTACATTATTTTTGTATGAAATAAATTTTATATTTTCTTTATTTAATTATATACAACTTTCATGTACAAAGTTTCTTTATTTGAAGTATAAAAAGTTGAACAAAAAATAGGTCCCAAAATGAATAAAGAATGAAATAAAATAAAAGCTATTTTTATTATATCTTGGCCTTATCTCCCCCTACTTTATTCCTTGTCGACCTATTCATCGAGATGCCTAGGTCTCGTGGTTTTAGGTCATAAAATATTTACAATATTTTATTCTTTTTCTTTTCTTTTATTTATTCTATAATTTTGGCTTTAAAAACAGTATTTTATACACTATTTACATGCACATGCATGAATGCTAAGATGCGGGAATTAAGGGTATTTTTGAGGCCAAAATGATAGAATAAAGATGATGAAATGTGGATTCGTCACACAATTTGAAATATCCATTGTTTCAGGGATGACGAATCTTGACATAATTAAAGTGTTAACTAAGGTTTTAAAATGCCTTGAAATACATGAAAATCACTTGAGTTCTGTTATAAATCAAATTATCAAACTATGGAAACTTATTTTGCAAGATTTGAATTTAAATTAATTGAGATGTGCTAATTTTACTAAGTGAGGGTCACTGATAAAAATTACTTTCATAATCAAGAACCTTGTGATTGCCATTTAATCAATTAGTAAAAATTAATGGTTAATTTTTTGAAATAATTATTGATGAATATTTTTGAAATATTTATAATAATTATTTTCATAAATGATATTACCTTAACCAAAATAAATTAGATACGATCTAAATCACAATTGGTTACATGATCATTCCAATAAACATTGATGCTTGAATAGGATTTGGAATTTGTTTAGCAAATTTCCTTATAATATTATCAAAATGGTTTTTATGAACGTTATATATGGTATAACTTAGGTTGAAATATCGATTATCATCTCAAATATAAAATGATTAAATCGTATTATCCTGACCTGAGGCGGATGGTGTTTAGTCGAGGAGCGTTGTAGTAGCATGTTGCTCCATGAGCGGTCTGTTCCACTCCCATCGGTACTAGCCATGACAACAGCAAATTAATTAGATCTAATTATACATTCTATTGTGAATAGAGTAGTATTTTCCTTGAAAGAATTAATTATGTGAATGTGATTCATAATAGTTAATTAGAATTTGAACATGATACGGAGGACCACATAAGTGACATCCATGGTCTCCTGTTAAGACGAAGGATTCTGTCGCCAAGGATTGTATTTAGGAGATGTTTATGCGAAGTGACATCTCTGATGAATCCACGATTCATCATCTCAATATCTTGATCTTAGCAAAATTCCCGAGTAAAATCCCAAATAAATGTCCATAAAATCATTAAATTAACAAAATATCTCTTGTAAATAAAACACACTAATTATTGTATATTAGATTGTACAAAATAAGTACACATAAAAAGCCGTAAAAATAAATGAGTTTTATACATGTAAATAGCCCAAAACTTCATATATTTTTTAATAATTTCTTTCAACTCCTTTTTGGCTAATTCTTTCTCCAACGTGTTCATATCAATGTATATAAAAATACAAAAATATAAAACAAATTTTACCTCAAATAAATGCTCCTAGATCCCAAAGAGAAAAAAGCCGTAAAGTCCAACTTCCAAGCCAAATTCCCGCTCCGTATGAACTCCAAATTCACCAAACTCACTTTTAAAGTTAAGTTAGAAAATTATCTATCCAACGGAAGTGGTTTCATTAAAATCGGAGCTCATTTGCAAAAGTTGGGTTTTGGGACCTAGATGTACATTGTATATTATATATATATATATATTCATTCTTTCTTCATTTTTTTATCTTTTCCAATTACTAAAAATACAAAAATATCATGATTGTGTTGTATTTTGATTTTAGTATTTTATTGTATTTTTCCGTTGTAAATATCTATTATTAAAAACATAAAAAATTACATATTAGAAAAGTAAAAAAATGTGTACATGTTGTTTGTCTTCCCTTGTAAATTCTCCACTATTTATTTTCTTCTTTTTTATTCTATTGTAATTAAAGTAGCCAACTTTATTTCATTTATTTATTTAATTTCCATTCTCTACAATAACCATCAATTCAACTCCATTATTCCATCATTTTCTCCCAACTTCCCATTCAACTCCATTGATAATCCAACTTCCCATTCAACTCCACTACCTTAATAACTTCTCATGTATCATCTTTATATACATCTCATTCTCCTCATTTTTGTTTTTGATCCATCTTTATGTGAGGAGAGCCTAGTTCCCATAGTTGAATCAGTGACAGCGACGCAACCGCGGTCGAGCGACGACAACCCTCTCTCCGGTGAGATCCGTTGGCTTTTCAGCCAACATCGCAGCCACATCAGTGTGTTGCTCGAGCTCATCGTTCGCCGGCGATTTGAGCGAAGACCGTGCTCTCGTGAGCACATCATAGGCGACCGTCTCCATCGTAGGTAATTTTTCTTCTCATTTTTCATCTTGTCATTTTGTATATTTTATAGCACATCATATCGCCACTTCCCTCCATTTGTTCTACATAAATATCCCCATCTCCATCATCATATTTTTTTCTTCTTTTTCCTTCACATCATTTGTTTCCTGTTAAAAAATTTTAAAAAAAATTAAAACAAAAAAAGAGATCTTTCTTTTGTCTTTTAATTTATAAAAAAAATCAAAAAAATAAAAAAAAAGAACGGCAACAGCAGGTGGGAGCAATCCCACCGCCGCCGCCGACCAACACCACCGGTGCACCGCGGCCTCCAGCCGCCAGGCGGCCGCCCGCGCGTGCACCCCCGCGCCGCTAGCACACGCCCTCCTCGCGCCGCCGCGCGCCTCTGTCGTGCGTGGCTTTGCCGCCTCGCCCTCGCTGACCTCTCCTCTGACGCAAACGCTGCCCGTCGCCACCTCCTCCGTGCCTCTCCATTGCCGCTGACCAGCCAAAGCGGCGCTGTCGCCCCTCACTCCACCTTCGCGGCCGCCAAGTCGCTGTCCCCCGCGCGCGGCCGTGACACCGCCTCCGTCCACCGTTGGGTTCACCTGCAAAGAACCAAGGAAGAAGAAGGTAAAGTAATTTCTTTAATTTTTTTATTGTAAAAATTGTGTAAAGTTTTTATATAATTTCAGTAATTACAAATAGGTCCCTGTACATACTAAGTTGTAAGTATTGTCTTCTGAATTTGCAAGGATACCCCTGTGTTTATACACAAATTTGGACCTTGTTTTGGCATCCTTTTATCCAATTAAAAATGTCTTTGTATTAAGCAACTTCTTGTCTACATTTTGCATATTTATTTGTATTTTTGTGAGTCATGGGTAATTAATTGAAAATGGTTAATCGAAACTCTGCATTGTTTACCCAATCAGTGATCTTAAATTTATATCTCATACACGGTTGCTTTAAAAATCCCACAAAAATTAGAAATGATGCCTTGATATTTCATTGAAATAGTATCCAAATTTCTTCCAAAATGGAGTTGTCATGTGCCTTAAATAAATGATAGAGTGATTTTAGTATTTGATTTTTAATTAAATCCACATACATTGTTTTTGCAAAATTTCAACTCTCCTGGATTGTTTATATAAATATCTATTTGGGATAATTAGCACTCTGATTAATTTGATATTTTGGATTAATTAGGAATTAATTACTCACTGTCGCTCTGTTTTCACTAAAAATCTATAAAAATTCATATTTTGTCAAAAAATACCAAAACAATTACTGTAGCTTCCTTGCATCATGTTTTCATTCCAGTAATTTTTTTCATAATTTTTGCTTACTGTTTATGTGAAAATTGCGAAAATACCCATAAAAAGTGTGCATTTTTCATTATTGCATTTTAACCCTGAAAATTCTAAAAAAATATGTTTTGCATTCATCATTGGATTAAGTTTACTAGAAAAATATAACTTGGCTAAATTGGATTTATTTTCTATTCAAATTAATTTGGTTAAGTTGTATGCTTTCTTAGTGTCTTAATTCAACCGCATTCGCATTTGGCATTCATTTTGCATAAAAAATATAAAAAATCCGCATTTGGAAATCAAGATCTAAATTTTCGAATTAACCCAAGTTGTTCTTTTGCCTCCCTGTGTTCGACCTCGAACTTGCTCGGGATATAAATTAAAGTCGAGACACTCTTCACGGAGATCTTCTCTCGGTTTTGATTGAATCGTTAAGTACACGTACTACAACGAAACCAAATTATTTATCGTATTTAGCGACTCGTCGATCTCCTGCATACAAGCGCATATGGATCCGGCTCTTTACTTCTCTAAAGAGTAAGGTCATATGTGTAGTGACCCCAATATCGGTTCCTCATATTATTGGGGTAAAATTGGATTATGCTAGCGAGTGTTATTCCTATTGACGCTTGGTTCAATTAACAACTGGTCAACATTACCTTAGAGGTGGTGGGCTCGGGTGTTAAAGACCAAATTGTGAGTGTAAGTTGGACTTGCAAGGTGGAATGAGTTCCCACTTCTTTTTATAAGAGTTGCACTTTCTCGTATTATTGGGATGCAACAAATGTGAGAAAGGAGATCCTAGATCTTGGATGAGATATAATGGTAAGTATATCTCTTATATTGAAAGTGAATAAGGGAATAAACTTTTAGTGTTGACAAGGCAAGATAACTTTGATATAAAATTTCCTAAATCAAAGTAAAATATGTACGTGTGTATATATATATATATATTTATACAAATATCTCATTTCAAATAATACTCATTAAACTCACTCAATACTATACTCTATAATAGCCAGTAAAATATCATGGATTGGATCCATGATCAGGATATTGTACTTGCAATTGGACACATAATGTTTGTGGTTGCAATGTGCAAGTTTTCTCATAATAATGAGGAATGACAATTAAATAGATAATAGGACAACAACCTAGGGTTTGTTTGTCTATATAGTCTTGATCTCTCATCGAGTGTGCTTTGAAAGTATTATATTGATGATGATCGTAATTGTCAAATAATACTTATAAAATCTAAGAAGATGTTAATGACATACATATGTGCTTTCGACATTTAATCAAGAATGACATGGTTCACTGCATCATGCAGAATGGTGGCTCTATAAGAGATGATGTATTCAAAATGTTTGAGTACCTACATGAACCAAAGTCTTTAAAAGTTAATATGTATGTAGATATGATGAGTGCCATCATTATATTATATATATTTAAGTCATTCATGAACCTTCATAATAATCAAATTGTATGTATTAAAAATGTTTGAGTACCTACATGAACCAAAGTCTTTAAAAGTTAATATGTATGTAGATATGATGAGTGCCATCATTCTACTATCTATATTCAAGTCATTCATGAAGCTTCATAATAATCAAATTGTATGTATTCAAAATGTTTGAGTACCTACATGAACCAAAGTCTTTAAAAGTTAATATGTATGTAGATATGATGAGTGCCATCATTCTACTATCTATATTCAAGTCATTAATGAAGCTTCATAATAATCAAATTGTATGAATTGAATGAAGCACATATAAATGTTGAAATACTCTTATATTGAAATCCTTTGAATTCAACATAAGAGATCCTTTGATTTAAGCAACAGTTGCTTATAGATGAAGGGAGTGCAGTGGAAGCATCGGTATGACATTAGTAAGATGGAAATTCAAAGAGTTGACTGTACTTCTATGGTTTTCACACATATGACATCCAAAGAGTTGGATGAATGCTGATACTGCAATAAGTTGATGTATTGATAGTATGACTATCTAGAATCCTTAGAGGACTTAGAATGTGCATCGAAATATTATATAATCTACATATAATCATTGAAATTGACTTTCTTATTAGATAAGATCAAAGTCTAATAATTGTATCTCAATCATCTAATAATACTTGTAATTGGTTGCATATGTTTTAGAAACTTAGAAATTTTGATCTTAAGGTTTAATAGTCATCCACATGGATATTGGTGCAATTGTTGCAACAATCTCTATTGGATAGATAGACTTCATATTTTCAATGGGAGAGACCTTATTCTTAGAGTATGTCTCTATGACCTAGATATTAGAATACACTCATTGTTTATTTCTAAATGTTGGAAATAAACATGAATTCTGGAATAGGCCTATCATAAATAGTTATGATGAATATATTTCAGATAATAATATGACATTAAGAGGACTCTACCAAATTATAAAATTAATGAATGGTTCACTAACATTTCTAATACTAAAAATTAAACCTTCAAATATCAATAAACGGGTGAAGATCATTTGACAATGATATCACATCAAATCTTGGACATAAGTCTATTGATGAGATCAATATACTAGTAAGAAATGAAACGTGAGAATGTCTGAAATTTCAAATCTTACATACTTGTGAATATTGTATTCAAAGTAAAAAAATATCCAATGCACCCTTCTTTGGGAATGGTGTTAGATGCCTAGGTATTTAAGATCCCATACATATTGATGTATGTGGATCATTTGTATTATAATGAACATTGGTGATATATGATATCATTCAATGATTATTTATGATAAGAGATTTCTTTCCTTCAGCTTAGAAAGCTTTGAAATGCTCAAAGATTTCACAATTTCGATTTATAACCAAAGTTTGAAGGAAGATGGAAGAATTTGATCTAATCAAGGTAGCAAGTACCTATTAGAATAACTCAATGAATACCTTATGGAGATAGGATATCGTTCCTATGTCACTCCTCCTGATACACCTAATCTCAATAGAGGTGTAGGGAGATACAATTGGATCATGTATGACATGATTTGATCAATGATTAATCCTAGCATAATCATATCTTAGTTTTAAGGTATATATATGTAGTAGACTACATTATATCATTAATAAGATTCCATGCACATCTAAATCTGAAAACCCTTATAAGCTATGGTTTGGAACCTAACCTAGTGTTGGACACTTGAGGATTTAGTGTTGCTTGGTCCATGACCATGTCATGAATGCAAGTAGGTTGGAATCTAGCATAAGAGAGTACAACTTCATTGGAAAAATAAAGGATGGTATTGGATACCTACTTTATGACCTTGAGAATCTTAAAGGATTTCATCTCTAAGTATATGATTGTTAGAGGATGAGACTCTTGAGAATCAAGATGAAAATGAAGTGAATGAACTCATTGAATCTTGAGAAGATAATGATACTCCTGAAATCAGAAACTAAAAGGACAATTAAAGAGGAAACACTCATACCTCTTCAAATGAGTTTGAGGATGGATTCCATGTATCAGTTATGTCTGACAATGATCTGACTTCATATGTGATGAATATTCTAAAAATCATGGTATGGAAAGATGGATGTTAGCAATAAAGTTTAAAGTAGACTTTATATATAAGTATTGTATATGGACCTTTGAGGATCCACCTGTATAGGAAAGACCCGTTAGGTGTAAATGGATTTTCAAGAGAAAGAAAGAAGCCGAAGAAAAGGTATAGACCTTCAGAGCACGGCTCATGTCCAGAAGATACACATCGAAGAGAAGTTATTACTTGCGATGAGACTTGTCGTTCCGTGACCATGCTTAAACCCATCATAATATTGCTAACTATATCTACGCAACTTGACTTTGGCATCTAACAGATGGAAGTCAATATTGCATGCCTCTATGAATACCCCTAGGAGGATATTCACACGAAGTAGCCCCCGGACTTCATGGTCGAGGAAAGAAAGGGGGGAAAGCTAAAGAACTCCATCTATGGACTCAAGTAAGCTTAATGTAGTTGGAATATCAGATTTGATGAATTATTAATGTTATGATTTCAGATAGAATATTGATGAACCATGTGAAGCTTAGTGGGAGTGCCATTGTGTTCATCATGCTAAATGTAGAAAATATCCTAATAATTAGGACTGATATAAGGATGATGACAATAAGTGTTTTATAATCTGGTTGTTCCATACCTTGAGATATGATCTCAGTGATATCTCTTAGATCTTAGTTGTGAAGGTGTTCAGAAGTAAAGACAAGAGGGTATTGGAACCATCACATTAGTGGTACACCTTGGACATGTTCCGTTTTCTGGAAAATTCTAAGAAAGACTTCTTTCCCTTAAGATATAGTACTGACCTATCTGAAGGGATAGCACCTCAAAGAGTTGAGGATGTGAACGTCAAAGCTACATGCCTTAGTACACTAGCTAAGGGAAGCTCTGTGTATATTAGATGTGTACAAAAAGCCAGATATCTACTATGCAGTGGGAGTAGTAAGCTGTTAGTAATCCTGGAATGAAGATAGAACACTTAGTTGCAGTAATAATAATATCTTCAAAGAAGACAAGATTTCTTGAGATAGTGATATCAAAGTCTTATCTTCAAGATCTTAAGACTTTATATATAGTGATCTAAAAGGTCTTAACTACAGACGCCTTAGAAAATAGAGATCTCCAGAAATAAGGGTATTCTAATAAGAATGATAAAAATTACATACTGGTTATAATAATTATTGATCCATAGTGTCAAGGACACTATAACTGACAAATTTGAGCATTAGTTGCATAAGATGCAACATTCACATTGGATGTGAGCACTGTTACAAGGGGATATGCAAGTACCGTAAAAGGACTTGGCGTAGTCTCTTGGGAACGAAGTAGCTGATCAGCTTACCTAGATATTTTTCTAAATAGCATATGATTGTCACATGGTACGGGTTTAAAGATTAGCCCACCAATAGATCTTTGGTCTAGTGAGAAATTGTTGGACATGCGAGCCCACGACGAGCCATTATGCAATAAATGTTATTGCAAAATCATTCCCTGATCTAAAATTAAGAATAACTAATTTGCATAATTAGGCCCCTTATTACAATTAGGGTTATATACCATGACCATCTTAATGATCATACAACTGTTGATTCAATTGTTGAATCATAGATGCTACTGCTTGGATGAATACCTAAAGAGTTAGATCTAGGACTCATCAAGCACCGTCAAGTGATTATTAAGAGAGGATTTCCAGCTTGAGAAGGAGATGGCAATCCTTTCTCTAAAGGCTGATATCTGACCGACCTCTTGATGCATAGGAATAGAGATTCTGAGATGTTAGATTAGTTAGGTTAAAGAGTTGACTCAAGGAGATCAAGATAACCAAAGACCTATGTCGTATGCTGTCACGATATAAGCACACATCCTCTGACCGGAGATAAATGTGTTATTATATGTCTGATCATGTACATTTAGTAGACAAATAGGTTGATGGCCTAATCAAGATCTATACACCGGTGCGATGGTGTCCATGCAAGGGCATATGAGTAATACGATCTCTCAAAAGGACCATACATGTTCATTTACTGAACCAGAAGATATGATCTCACTCATGAGATATTGGGATCAAATTTCGTGCACGGTCATCTTGCTTTGTAAGCTTGACTGAATTTGTAGGTTTGATATATGCTTTTGGAAAGTATATGATCAACACTTGGTATGATATATGCTTTTGGAAAGTATATGATCGATACCGACTCTCAATGATCAAATGAGAAACTTAATGATAAAACCCTGAATAAAACAATCTAAATAGGTCTAAAACTTCGGGTTTATTCTAGGTCTTCCAGTATACATGATGTACATGTATTAGAAATACCTGAGGGTGATGTGATCGTAAACGATTGTATAACCATGACGCTTCCATTCCTTGGGAATAATGAAACTGATTTGGATTTTATTGACTCCTCTCAATAGAGAATTAATTTGATCTTCGTCCAAATGTTGGACAGTGATCTGAATGTTATTTAGATGCAATGAAAAGATTAGATTTATGGTTTTTATTTAATCAAACATCTATGGGAGTTCCGCTAGATTTGGATTTGAGATATGATCTCAGTCTCCAAGTTACTATACATGGAACGTACAATCGCCATGTCCTTATCTCCAAGTATCCGCGGAGAAAGCGCATTATCCTTTAAAGAGTTCAAGGATAATTTCTTTGTTGATAATGTATCCTAGCATTTTTTATACATAATAAATAGCTTCAAATTACAAAATAAAAATATGTTTGTGAAAGAACAATGAAACGAGAAGCTAAACATATTTTTTTGGATTTTTAGTGCAATATAGATGTATGAAATAAATACAAGAAACAAAGATAAACTACACTATTAGCAAGGTCATATATGTAAATAGCAAGAAATCTAGGGCCAAAGTGCAATTTTTCCAAAAATATAACATCTAATTGAAATGTTTCAGCACCGATCACAAAATCTGAAACCCACAGGGGCCTATCTGTAAAAATTTTAAAGCTCATGTGTAGACACACGTGAACCACTAGCGGGGGCCAAAACACAATAATCAAGAACTTTAGGGACCACCTAGTAATTTTAGAGAAAATATTACACTTAATATATCAAAAATCCGACTAAATAATAAATACCAAAACCCACAAGGGTCTGGTTGCTTATATCCCACGTTTTGTCGGCAGACTTTGGACAAGGACTAATGTGCAAATAGTAAAAATATGAGGGTCTAGTCACAATTAGTACAAAACTTTAACGCTGCAGATGAAAGTTTGAGAATGCAATATTAAATACAAAAAGGATTTGGGTTAAAAAGCAAAATGCCCAAACCTCTACAGATCCAATGACGGGGGCGATTCACTTGCCACGTGTCGTCACTAGGGGATACGATGACGGTTCGGGTTCTACGGCGGAGATCAGATCACCTCAAATGATCTGACGGCTGAGTGGGGAGGCGATCTAATGGTTCTCAATCAAATTGGGTTGCGGCCTTCGATCGGATGACATGGAGCTTATTGGAAAGAACTGGGAAGAACTCCAACGAGCTGAACTTCCCTGACCCCAATCTGTGTCTTTTGTGATCTTCTGAAACTCCAAAACGGTCGAGTCGACTTCTGCAATGGTCCTCTAGGTGTTGGTGGCGTCAAAAGGGCCCGACACTCACCAGAGCTCTCCCACGGCAGTGAGGTCGAGGAGGAGCTCCAGGTTGCTCTGACGAAGTCAAAAATCGCCTCCAAGCGTATCTTCTGCTTCGGGCACCTGTAAGAGAGGTTAAGAGGGTCGCGGGAAAACTGTCGCAGTGAAAAAAGGGTGAATGATGGTCGTGGGGGGGCAAAAAGGAGGTTTGGAGGAGTGAGCTCCAATGAACTACAGGCGAGGGTAATTTAGAGCGCAAGATGCAAAAATAAAAAAGGGGAATTGGACTTAGGATTACTCTAAACTAGGAAATGAAAAAAAAGTAAGAAAAATTCCTCACTTGGACGGAGCCCAGGAAGAGTACCTCGACTTCCAAGGTTGGTCGGAGATGGAGGTGGAAGCTCCTCCGCCCTTGCTTGACCTTCTACAAGGTGCTGGAGATCCCCCTGTCACCGGGATCGATCCGGAGCATGTATGAGAGGGAGCCAAGGCTAGGAAAAGTATTCAAAAATTGAATGGAAGATAAGGGTGCAGTTTTGTAAAAAGTGGCTCGGGCGGCTTGAAGAACGAAGGAGATCAGAAGATGCAGCAATGCACTACCCAAGATAAGCAATGGACATGTATCACCAATCTCCGAGGAAGAAAAGTTATGAAGGGAGCATTGCGAAATAACGAAAGATACGAGCTCAAAAAATCCTCGAATCACGATAAAAAAACATTCTGACATAGGCAGGAGGCTGGTCACTCTCCGACGCTATCCAGGAAAAAACCTGGAAAAAATTATTAGAATTTTTTTTTAAAAATAGTAAATGAATTTATTAATTTTAGGTTATAAAATGAAAATTTTATTATTTTTTAAAGTATTTTAGTATGATTTTTATTTATTTTTAGAACTAATTAATAATAAGTTACCTTTTGAGGGCTGTTTATAGGTATATTCAGCTATGTTTTATTTTTATTTTGTATTTATTAATTTAATTTTTTATTTTATAAATTTATAATTGGTTTCAGACATTTAAATATATTTTTATTTTATTTTTCTGATATGATATATACAATTAAATAGATAGGTGTATTATTTATATATGTACAATTATAGGTATTTTACTTATGTATTTTATACAATTATTTTATTTTAATATTTTCTTGATGTTTTATTTTAATTTTAATACACAAATATATTATAAATAATATTTAAAAATTATAAAAATATAAAATTATAAAAATAAAGAATAATAAATAAAATGAATATTTTATTTAATATAACTATACAATAGGGGTCCAAAACTTAACTTTCACACCATAACTTCAAAAAATATGAATCCACCTTTACTAAATAACTTATCAAAAGTTATATGCAATTAAAATGATTTTGATATATTTTGAATTTTTATTTGAGAGATATGGGTCTGAGAAGTTGGGATTTTGGAATCTTATTTGGAGTGTAACTTTTTATCTATGTATTTTTTTGTATGAATCAATTTTGTATTTTTCTATATTTAATTATCTACTACTTTCATGTTCAAAGTTTCTTTATTTGAGGTATAAAAGTAGAACTAAAAATATGTCCCAAAAATGAATAAAAATGAATAAATAAAAGGAATTTTATTGGATTTTGGCCTTTATCTCCCCCTACTTTATTCCTTATCGACCTAGTCATTGAGATGCCTAGGTCTTGGGATTTAGAATCATAAAATATTTTCAATATTTTATTCTTTTTCTTTTCTTTTGTTTATTCTATAATTTTAGCATTAAAAATCACTTTTCATGCACTATTTACATACTGATGCATGAATGCTAAAATGCCTAAATTAAGGGTATATACATGCATTTACTAGAATTTTTAAGGCAAAAAATGATTGAATAAAGATGATGAAATGAAGATTCATCACTCATGAGACTCTAGTTGTGGGATTCCTGGTTCGATGAGTATCTATGAACCATCATCATTTCAGTATGCCCAGATATTTGAGTCTACAATATATTCAAAGTAGATTAACTAATTGTCTAGAAATATTGAAAATAATTTGAATGTCGTGGGGAATGTATGTAGAACAGATTTGACAACATAAATGGGTGAATGGATTCCAAGTAATATGTTTTAAAATTAATTTGAAATTCTTAATTTAGTAGTTAATTACTTATACTTCTCCTAATGTAGGAGCAATCGTATAGCTGGAAAGAATGTCGTCATAGATGTCGATGATGAGAGTGATTACTGTGATCATGATGATAAAGAGGAGGAAGATCAATTGGATGCCACTTTGCTGAGATCTAGTCATCACAGAGTCGTTGTTTATTAAAGGGATGAAGAGGCGGTGCGGAGAGAGAGAGAGAGAGAGAGAGAGAGAGAGAGAGAGAAAGCAAATGGAGAGAAGAAAGGAGAAGGGGAAGAGTTTACTTCAAAGGTGGAAGAAGTAGCAATGAAAGACAAAGACAGACAAAAAAGAAACTAGACATCCTAGCTATTATTTTTTCCTTTTTTAAAACTCTGTTTCAGTAATTTTTTCATTTTATCGTGTTAGTGTTTGTGATAGTGTTTGAACTCATTAGTATACTTTAAATTAGAAAATACAGGTCAACATGTGTACGCTTTCATTGTGTTTCCGAATAGATGTCTATGTTTGATGTATATGCTTGCACACAGGTTATATGTGTGTGTTAATTGTCAGTTTGCTCAAAGCCATGTCTTTTCTTAAGCATGGTCGGGTTTTAATGGTTGAGCTTGCTTGACAAGATGGATGTATGCGGATGTTTGTATGAATATATGTCTTATGCAGGTAGACATGGTAATCGTGGGTTAAAGGGAGAAAGGTAACATGGGATATATTGTTTTTTTTTGTTATGGAAGCAAGTATTTCGACTACTACTAGTCCATATACTGCTCGCATTTCATTATTTTTTAAAAATAAAGGCTCCTTTTTATGACCACGAGTGACCACTGTGGTCGCATGTGGCTACCACAATGCGACCATGTTATGGTCATAATCAAATTTATGACCTCGCCCATGTGGCCATAGATATTGTAATGATGGATAGTCTCATATGGCCCTTACTAGCACATTATGAGTATAATGCAAATATATTGGGACTACAATCGTGTTCGCATTATCTACAATTTCTTGTAGTGCGTGTCAAGGAGAATGGGGAAGAGATGAGGAGGCAAGAGCAAGGTGGGTGGTGATGGGTTCGTTTAGATTTTGTGTTGTTTGGAGGGACGTGCATAATGTTGTAAATTTGATTCAACGTCAAAGGTAGATACGGTATCCTTTTGACGAAATCTGTTAAATCTAATAGCAAAATGAATGATAGTTAACCACTTAACTTATAGTATATAAGAGTTATTAAGTTTGTAGGGGTCATGACTAAATACGAAGAATACAAGAATTGTTGTGTATTTGGCAAAATTTATAACGCCGTGGCGTAACATATTTTTTTAAGCAAAAAAACTCACTTTATAGAGCAAAACATTTCTTATTTTCATGTATATAATATCTACAGCTAATAAAATGTCACGCAATACTAGTCATGACGAACATGCATCCATGCTTGCTTAAAGAATTATTATAGCTGTATGCCTAAATCCGAAGCAGAGTTCGAATCATTGGGTCGTTATTAATCAAACAATAAACAGAAAGGCTCTATCTGATACGATCCTGCTCCGCGGGATCCTCCGAAGAGTTCTGCCCCACATGATCGTCCCAATTATGCCCCTCACGTCGGAGCCCTCACTCTCCCTCCTCGTAGCATCCACCACAATAAAAGCCGAGCTCCGGCAACCTCCACCTCTCACCACCCCTCCATCTCCGTCACAGTCTGCGTATCGACCGTGACCATGTCGTTCGGTAGCTACGGCAAGGTCGACCTGGTCGAACAGGCCGGCCATGACGCCTCCCGTCGCTCTAAGCGTCGCATCATCATCATAGCTCTATGCACCGTCGCCCTCGTCGCCATCGTCGTCGGCGTGGTTGTTGGCACTCGCAAATCTTGCTCAGACGATACATCTGACAACCCCAACGCCGTAGCCAATATCAGGGCTGTGTGCTCCGAGGCGGAGAATCCCGACTCCTGCTTCCAGACCCTGTCGGCATTGTCGAAGGGCGAGGCGGTCTCACTGCCGGAGCTCTACAAGCTCTCCGTGCAGATCGCCATGCGCGAGCTCTCCAACGCGACGCTTCTCTTCGAGAAGCTCAAGGCCAGCGGCAAGCTCGACGCGTTCCTCTCGGCTGCAGCTGACAGCTGCAAGGAGCTCCTCGGCATGGCGATCGAGCAGCTCAACGAGACCCTCTCGTCCGGAGGGATCACCGCAGAGTCCGTAGACGACTTCCGCACGTGGCTCAGCGCCACGATGACGTACCAGGACACATGCCTGGAAGGCTTCGCCAATGCCTCAGCCTCGCTGAGGACGGAGGTGGAAGGGTACCTCCGGAACTCGACGGAATTCAGCGGCAACAGCCTCGCCATCATCGCCTTCCTCTCCGACACCTTCGGGTCCGTCAACATCCACAGGCGACTCTTGCAGGTTTGTCTCCAACTTAAAGAAAACATGATCATTCGATTTGAATCAAACAATAACCGTCATGTTGCTTCCGCTTCAGGTGGACAAAGGGTTCCCATCGTGGGTGTCCGCCACAGACAGGAAGCTCCTAGCGGCCGCTGCCGATCCACGAGCAAAGGCAGATATCGTTGTGGAACAGAACGGCACCGGAAAGTTCCAGAGCATCAATGCGGCGCTCAAGGCCCTGCCCAAGGGTGGGAAGAGGACCATCATATACGTGAAGAAGGGCATCTACAAGGAGAACGTGGTGATTGACAAGGGCATGACGAACGTGATGATCGTAGGGGACGGGAAGGATTTGACCGTCATTACCGGTAGCTTGAACTTTGTCGACGGAACACCCACTTTCAAATCGGCAACCCTTGGTACGTGACTTCGATATCCTCCCGGGCTTAATTATTGGTCCGTTATTGAGAAATACTGACCCTTATAATTTGTTGACTTCGAACGCAAATGGATTTATACCAAATATTTAAGCTCAAGTTGTCAAATATTAATCCCCACCACTTATAAACCACACCCACACTTCACGAGTTTTAGGTATGGCACTATGTTTGGAGTTGGGGGTGTTACAACCTCCCCCACTTATATTCGCAACGTCCTCATTGCGAAATGGCTCATTCACTTATTCCCAATGACAATGACGGCTGCACGTTCCCGGCTTAGGTCCCTTCGGGTAGCCCTTTCCACTATCAGAGGGAACCCGCTCTGATACCATTTGTAACGTCCCCGGCTTAGGACCCCGGTCCATTATCGAGAAATACTGACCCTTACAACTTGTTGGATTCGGACCCAAATGGATCCGTTAACAACCATCCAAAATGCTTAAGTCTAAATTATCAAGTAGTAATCCCCACCACTTATAAACCACATCCAGACTTCGCGAGTTTTAGGTATGACACTATATTTGGAGTTGGGGTGTTAGAATATCATGCATAGTTAATATTAGTTTCGTCCTACGTTTGTAACATCACATTTGCTCCACCAACCTCTAAATGCAGCTATATTCGGGAAGGGCTTCATCGGCAGAAGCTTCGCCGTGCAGAACTCCGCCGGTGCAATCAAGCAACAAGCAGTGGCGATGATGTCCGACTCGGACCATTCCGTTTTCTACGACCTGAAGTTGGACGGCTTCCAAGACACCCTCTACACGCACACCATGCGGCAGTTCTACCGTGAATGCGACATCTACGGCACGGTCGACTTCATCTTCGGCAACGCGGCTGTTGTGCTGCAAGGCTGCAACATCCTACCAAGGGTCCCCCTCCCCGGCCAGCCATGCACGCTTACTGCGCAAGGGAGGATGGACAAGAACCAGAACACCGGCACCTCCATCCACAATTGCACCGTCACTCCCTTCGGCGACCTCACCGGCGTCCATGTCTACCTCGGTAGGCCGTGGAAGAATTACTCCACCACTGTGTACTTGAAGTCCAACCTGCCATCGGTCATCGACCCCGCCGGATGGATGGCGTGGATCCCCAACGTCGAGCCCCCGAAGACCGTCTTCTACGCTGAGTATCTCAACACCGGCCCCGGTGCGGTGACGACCGGCAGGGTCAAGTGGAGGGGCTTGAGGACGCTAAATGAGAAGACCGCGGCCGCGTTCGCCGTGGATAAGTTCATCGGAGGGAAGAAATGGCTGCCGGATACCGCCGTGCCTTACGTCGGCATGCTCTGAGGAATGGAAGGATTGCAAGTTCTAGCTTTGCTTGCGTCGATCGGCCTCCATTTGCATTTGGTTTCTCTATATTTATCCATTAATTTGTAACGGTTGATTCTAATTTTCTTGGTCTGATTTCTGACGAGATTATATTGTACTGTTTAAATAATAAGGTTGCTTCTGTTTAGTTTGCTGTCTATGTTATTTCTGAATATAAGTTTGAGTTTGTTTTGTATCCCCATTCGACTCGACCTGGAGAAAATGTAATCGATTTTGATAATTTTATTTGGAAGTTCAACTATATTGGAACTCTTTTCTTAATAAAAAAACTAGAATGGAATACTTGAAATAGTTTATGCTTCCGAGTCATTAGATCTAGTCTGCTTTTTATCCAATTATCCCTGCAACAAATTTCTCTAATCTTGAACGGAAAAACTGTGATGATTATCTTTTGGAAACGAACTTTTGATTGCAACAAATTAAGGGTCATTTTATGTGTGGATGCGTTAAGCATTTTATGCAAAAGATTTTTCATCCAACAAACACATCATAGTCACAAAATTCTGTGACTACTACTTTTGGCAAGTGATTTTTTCAACGGTAAGATGGTTACCGGTTCTACGTGAACATTGATTTATAACCTAATGAGTACTTAAATATTCTTGGTATATCTTCCGTCATTAAATATATACTAATCAGTGAAATTCATCGGTACTTCTTTAAATATGCAATGAATATCATATTCATTATTATATTTATTGTGATGTATCATATAACAATGATTAATCATCGATTTTTAAAAAGAATATTTTTGAATTTAGCAATGATTAATGGAAACTCTGCCATGGCCGACCTCAAGTCCGGGTAAATGAGGAGGGTTGCATTAGGTAGCTAACAGCCAGCGTAAAACAGTCGGAGACAACTTCCCAAATAATATATATATATATATATATTTAAATACTATTTACGAAGTTGCCTCTTAACGGTCGGATCTTTTCAACATGGATTTAAGAAACGTACAGATTTCATTGGGGCGTTCTTTGCGACGCGTTGCATCGCCCGAATGCAATGAAAAATTGGCAAGGACCACTACATCGCAGCATGGATGTAGTTCAAAATTTGCATTGGTTCTCACATGAGGAATGAATGCGGGTGATTAAGCTAGTTCAGCTGCATCATCGCCCGGATGCAGTCCAAAATTTGCAAGGGTTCTCCCATAGTGGATGTATGCGAGTAAAGAAGTTAGTCCAAAAGAGATTGCAACAGAAGTTGCGGATTGGTAGTTGGAATATTGGTACTTTAACTGAAAATTTGATGGAGATAGTGGATACGATGGAAAGAAGGAAGATTCATATACTATGTGTTCAAGAGACTAAATGAGTTGGAGAGAAAGCAAGGGAGATCGAGAAGACATGCTTTAAACTTTGGTATTCAGGTAAAGATAATGATAGAAACGGTGTTATGGTGGTTGTTCATAAGGATTTCACTACAGGCGGGTGGGTCTAAGGGGACGGTCAAAGACCGTCCTCTTTATAGTTAAAACCGTCCCCTCTGAGCAGAGGGGACATTTTACTAACCGTCCCTTCTGACACCGTCTCATTTGATTAAATGGGGCGCTTCTGACAACCGTCTCATTTAATAAACCATTGGGGACGGTTGTAACCGTCCCTTACACGATTACTATTAGGGACGGTTACAACCGTCCCTAGTACTTATTGTATTAGGGACGGTTAACAATCGTCCCCAATGGTCAACAACCATTTTGAGACGGCCACAGAAAACCTTTGGGGACGGTTAAAACCGTCGCCTACGTTAGGGTTTAGGGACGGTTGTGAGCGTCCCCTCTACTTTGCAGACCTTTTACGACGCCAACAGAAGCCTGGAAGAGTCTATAGCGACGCCAACAGAAGAGTATTAGGGACGGTTGTAACAGTCCCCTCTACTGTAGCGTCTATAGCGACGCCAACAGAAGCGTATAAGGGACGCTTACAACCATCCCATCTGCGCTTTGTTAGCGACGCCAACAGAAGCGTATGGGGGACGGTTATAACCGTCCCCAATAGTTTCTCGTGAACTGTTTGGGCAGGCGGGACGTTTCTGTAGCTGTTTGGAGGACGGTTACAACAGTCCCCAATACACCCTGACAGGAAAAAAAATCCTAAATTCATGATTTCTTCCCTGCTCCCTCTGCAAAACCAATAAACACAACATTGAAGAACCAAACAACATAACATTCAAGAACCAAACAACTCAACATTCAAGATCATAAACTCAACATTCAATATCATAATAAAACATAACATAGTTATGAAGAAATGTTATGAAGTTTACATAATGTTAGGCATTAATAAAAAACATTACAATAAAAAGATCAAAAAGAAACTAAGATGTACTACATCGATGCTATCTACTCAGATGCGCCACTCCCATCACTCTTGTCACTCTCATCGCTCTCCTCCTCACTCTCCTCATCGTCGCCGAGTTGTGCAGGTTGTACAGGGGGTGTGGCTTGGCTTTGAAGACGGCTTATATACGACATGACATTCATCATGTCCATACGTATCTTAGCCATCTCTGCATCTTATGCAGTCATCTTTGCCTTTACTTCGCGCAACTCCCTCTCCATCTCTCTTTCTCTTTGGCTTCCTTGCGAGGAAGACTGCGACCCACCTGCACCACCCATTCCATACCATGTACGGATCATTTTGCCACGTCCTCCGCAACGGATGCGTCCACTATGTTCTGGACCAGTGGCTTGACGGAAGGCATCATCGGCCGACAACGAGGGAGTGCTCGTCCCCGTCGCTATTACATTAGAGAGGGTACGGTCCGCTACTGACCGTCCCTGATACTGTTATTGGGGATGGTTGCTCCTTGACCGTCCCCAATAAGCGTCCCCAAAGGACGTCCAGTTTGTAGTGTTTGAAGGATTGTGTGGTTGAGGTGCAAAGATTTGGAGATCGAATTATTTTGCTAAAATTGGTGCTTGAAGAAGAAATTCTGAATATCATCTCAATTTATGCATCACAAATTGGTTTGGATGAAAAGACTAAACAAGCTTTTTGGGAGGATCTGGATAATATTTTACAAGGAATCCCACAAAGAGAGATGGTTTGCATAGATGGAGATCTTAATAGACATGTGGGAAAAGATGCTTCAGGGTATGCTAGTGTTCATGGAGGACATGGTTTTGGGGATAGAAATCAAGAGGGAAAAGTCATCCTGGATTTTGTAATGGCTAATGATCTTTTCATCGCAAACACTCTCTTCAAGAAGAGGAAGGAGCATTTAATTACTTATAAGAGTGGGCTAACAAGAACACAGATAGATTAACTTTGCATTGAGGAGAAGAGATTGATTGTGTTGTAAAGATTGCAAAGTAATCCCAGAAGAGAGTTTGACAACCCAACATCGCTTGTTAGTCTTGGATGTACAATTAAAAGGGATGGTAAAAAAAGGAGGGTTCCTAAGATCACTAGTACTAGATGGTGGAACTTCCACTGAAGTAGAGCTTCAGGAAGAAGGTTTTAGAAGAGTTATCTTGGGATTGCAGCGGAAGTGCAAACGAGATGTGGGAGGCAGTAGCATCTTGTATCCGAAAGGTAGATAAAGAGATGCTAGGCGAGTCAAAAGGAGTTGCTCCAGGTCAAAAGGAGGCTTGGTGGTGGAGTGAAGTGGTGCTAAGAAAATCTAAAAATTAAAAGAACATGCTTTAAAGCTACGTTTAAGAATAGAAACGGAGGAAACTGTCACAAACTACAAATGTAGCAAAAGAAGCAAAGAAAGTTG
The DNA here is from genome assembly GCA_037367405.1 of Ottelia alismoides. Lineage (NCBI taxonomy): Eukaryota > Viridiplantae > Streptophyta > Magnoliopsida > Alismatales > Hydrocharitaceae > Ottelia > Ottelia alismoides. The sequence goes on along the minus strand of JAZKJV010003342.1, from coordinate 1,173,977 downwards.
TAAGCAAAGCTAAGTCAAAAACTTATGAAGTTTTGTATAAAGATCTCGACTCAAAGAAGGGGCATAAGGATATTTTCAGGTTGGTCAAAGTAAGAGAAAGAAAAATCAAAGACCTTTCTCAAGTGAGATGCATTAAGGATGATGATGGTCATGTGCTTATTACTCAGAAGGATATAGAGACTAGATGGGAACAGTACTTCCATAAACTTTTCATTGGGGAAGGAAATAGAGAGAGCACTTTGGGTGATCTAGCTAGTAGTGAAAGTTACTTGAATCATGCAACCTATAGACGGATACAAAGAAAGGAAGTAGAGGAGGCTTTGAATATTATGAGACATGGGAAAGATGTAGGACCGCATGACATCCCTGTAGAAGTATGGAGAGTTTTAGGTGAGCGTGGTTTGACTTGGCTAACAAATCTATTCAATGTTATTTGGCGAAGCAAGAAAATGCTAGAAGATTGGAGGAGGAGTATCATGGTGCCTCTTTATAAGAATAAAGGAGACATTCAAAATTGATCAAATTACAGAGGTATCAAGCTAATGAGTCACACTATGAAAATTTGAGAATGTGTGATCGAAAGAAGGTTGAGGCAAGTTTCCAACTTACGGATTTATGCTAGGTCACTCAACTATTGAAGCCATCCATTTGCTGAGGAGAACAATGGAGATTTATAGAGCTAAATGGAAGACCCTCCACACGATCTTTATTGATTTGGAGAAGGCTTATGATTTTGTCCCACGAGAGATAATGTGGAGAGTTTTGGAGAAGAGACATGTACATGTGATATACATTAACCTCATAAAGGACATGTATGATAGGGCTTTGTCTTGTGTAAGGACCCTGTCTGTAAAGACTGTCTATTTTGACATCAACATTGGTTTACATCAAGGTTCAGCATTGAGTCCATTTCTTTTTACTTTGATTATGGACGAGTTGACAAGTCACATTCAGGATGAGTTACCTTGGTGCATGTAATTTGCTGATGATATTGTGTTGATTGACAAGACTAAAGATGGAGTAAATAAGAACCTTGAGGTCTGGAGACAATGAGTTGGAGACTAAAGGATTTCGTATAAATATGGCTAAGAGGAAATATATGGAGTGCACCTTTGATGGAAGCAATGGTGAAGGAATCGATGTGAAGATTGATGACAATAATATTCAGAAGAGACATTCTTTTAGATATTTGGGATCTATTTTGCAACATGACGAAGAAATTGATGGAGATGTTACTAATATAATAAATGAAGGCTGGCTAAAGTGGAGAGGAGCCTCTGCTATTCTCTGTGATAAGAAAATTCTTTTAAAAATTAAAGAAAGTTTTTCAAAGCTGTTGTGAGACCTTCTATGCTTTATGGATCTGAATGTTGGCCTTCGAACCATGGACATGTGCAGAGAATGGTTGTAGCAGAAATGAAAATGCTAAGGTGGATGTGTGGACACACATGTAAAGATCGGATTCGGAATGATGCAATCAGAAATAAAGTTGGTGTAGCTCCGATTGAGGATAAGATGCGAGAAAATCACTTAAGATGGTTTGGTCATTTGCAAAGAAGACTAGTTGATGCACCGGTTAGGAGATGCGAGTGATGGGATGTTGAGCCGGCTAAGAGAGGGCGAGGACGGTCCAAGAAGTGTTGGAAAGAGACTATATGAAGGGATCTTGATTTTTTGGATATAAATCCGGTATCGACCCAAGATAGATCTGAATGGAAGCGAAGAATCCATGTAGTCGATCTTACTTGGAAATTTTAATGAATAAGTTAAAGATGTCATTTGAATATTTAACAATAAATATGTCATTCATGGCTAAATACGAGACCAAAAAATAATTTGACAATAAATAATATTCATTGTTATATCATTAACGTTATAACAATATGACAACGGATTTTAAAACTATTTGTTACTTTAGGTCAAGTAGGTCAACTTTGTTACAGTGAAATTAAATTTTTGTAGCCATCACTACAAAATTTGATGCCCGCAAATTGTTGTTACAACATATATTTTTTTAGATATATTTGTATATTGTTGTTTGTTTGATTCTAGTATTTCACAATTACAATCATAACCTTATATAGTCACGGATTATGTCCAAAACGCTCAATGGTACTTAACTCTTACAACCATAACTCCCGTGTTAACTTCCATCCAATTTTCCGTTAACTATAATGACATCTGTCAAATATTTAACATTTTCTACCTTTTAAATTTTATTATTTACAAATGAGTTCATTCTCCCCCTCCAACATCCACCTTCTCCTCCTCCCTCTGACCACGACCATCTCTAGCACCCACCTCCTCCCCGTCGCCCCCACCTCCGGCCAGCAGACATCATTCTCCCCCGTTGACCTCCACCACTTCCAGCAGCCCAACGCACCTAGAACCCCCGGTCATCTCCCGGTCATCCTGACGTCTGAACATGGTTGCCTCACTGCCACCATGATGCCAAACCGCTAACCCATCAAGCCAAAAGCACCCCCTCCCCAGTCGCCCAACGGCTCGAACCCCCACACCCCCTCCCTCGTCGCGTCCCTACCACAAACCCATCGCCGCCCCTCCTACTAAAGTCTTGGTCGCCTCCCTGTCGCCCCCGCATCCTTCCCTGGTCACTCTCCCTACCGCAAACCCATCGCCGACCCTCCTGCCAATGCCCCCCTCCCCCCAAAACCCCCACACCACATCCCCATCCACATCTCCTTCTTGCAAAGCCTCCCTCCATACCCTTCGTCCCCGCACCACACACACCATCACCGTCCTGCAAAGCCCCCCCGCCATCGCCTTCATCACCTTCCTGCACACCCCCTCCACCCCCAACCCCCCAAGCCAATTCGGCGCCCTCCTGACCACCCAAAGCCCCACCCCTCTCTGGTCGTTGCCTCCCTAGCGTAAACTCCTCCCTCCTGCAAAGCGCCCCCCTCCCCTACATCCCCATCCATCCTGGTCACCCAAAGCCCCACCTGGGGCCCCTTGCATCCCCATCCAACTCTCCCTGGTAGCCGCCTCCTTGGTTTCCCAAAGCCCCACCCCCTCCCTAGTCGTCGCCTCCCTGCCGCAAACCCCTCCAGTAAGCCTCTACCGGTCCGACTCCAGCAAATCCCTCTGCCAGCAAGAACCCTCCACCCTCACATATAAGCTCGGAGACCGAAGAGACGGTGGTGACGATGGGAGTAGCAGAGGGAGGAGAGATGGAGGAGGTGGTGATGTTGGAGGGGGCTGGTATGAGTGGAGGGAGTTTTCTTTTTCTTTTTGTTTTGATTAATCACAGTAGTCGTATCATGGATTGGTTAGCTTAACTCAACCACCTACTTGAGTTAATGAACTAAACTAACATAGGGTTATGATGTATGATGTCACACTTATTCAGGTTCCTGGACGTAATTTATGATTATTCAGGGTTATGATTGTAATTGGAAAATTACTCATGGTTATGGGTGTAAAAATCCCTAACATTTTTATTGATTAACTAATAATATTATCGTGGATAAATGAACTTATACCCCCATACATCAAGTTGATTCAATATATAGTAGCTTACATAAAAGTGAAAATTGTTTGTTACCATAAAGTTTTTTTAAAGAAAAAGAGCTTCCACCATATAGGCTTGTGCTTAAAAATTCACCATTTATCACTTTAAAATATTACATGCCCAAAATTGAGGATCGAGCCATCAGAAACTATTTTACAAAAACTGACTTTCAGTCAGCGCATTCGCATGAACCACCGTATTTTTTACCATATACGAGCGTATGTCGGAAGATGTTATCATTTTTGGCACATCAGATCACCTACGCCATCACCACAGACTTGGCCCTCTCTTTCTCTGTACCCCTCAATCTTGTCCTATGAATGCCCAGAAGTCTGTTGTTCTGCTGAATCGACCCAAAGGATATCCCAAAAATGGCCAAGCCTCCTCCGATTGCCTGCACCTAAAGAATAAGTGATCAGAATCTTCTTCTTCTTCTTCTTGACAATGCAAGCAAGTGTGATGTATGCATAGCATAAACCACACAATTCTAATCTCCATCAAGAGTTTGCCTCTTCTGAAAATCCTTAAGAAGACCTTCATCCGCGTTGGTATCTTCCACTTCCATATTCTCCTGCAATCGCTCATGCGTCCTCTTGGGTCAAATATCGTCGAGCCTTTCAACGTCGCATATGCCTTGCCAACCGCGAAAGTGTCATCCCGCCAGCACTAGCAGTCACGCTCCTCTGTGGGAACCGAAACATCCTTGAGCTTATCTATTACCTCCATCAGCTCCCCTACGTGCTAATCGGAAAGCTCTGATCTGAGGTGGGTAAATAGGTGTGGCCATTCCACATCTTAGCAATAGATGCACCTTGGTTGATAGCCAATGCAATTAAACTCGAGAAACACACACCCAATGCACCCGCCTCAGTCCAGTCATCCACCCAAAAATTGAAACCTCTCCCATCCTTCATCAGAGGATGCAAAAATAGATGAATCTCCTGCGCAACCCCACAAATGCCTCGCTAGAAATAAAAGGGCATCGGACCCAACTCATCGCTCACTCAGAAGGAGAACCCAGATCTATAGATCTTGCAAATAACCCTATACAACAGACTATCGTAGTTCCCCCAGATACGCGTGAGCCACTTGCCCAATAGGTCCTTGTTCATCTCTTCCAGACTGTGCACCCCGAGGCCCCCATTCTCCTTAGCTTGTGTTACCGATTTCCAATCCATCAGAGCAATGCCCTTGGTTCTGCTAGAGGATACTCAAAAGAATCATGCCATGATACCCTTAATCCTCTTCCTCACCACAATCGGAAGCACCCTCAATGACATGAAGAAGATCAGAATCGTAGAAAGAACATACTCCAATAATACCAGTTTGCCCCTCGGAGAGACAAGATGCTTTCCAGCCAGCCAACTTCTGCTCAATCTTTTCAATCACTGGAAGCTACCCCATAGTTGTCATTCTCCCAATAACCAATGGAACACTGAGATAGCGCATTGGCGGCTGGCCCCTTGGCGATCGCAGTCGAGCCTCACAGCTTATTATCTCCTGTTCGTCCAGTCCAAACGTCACAAACTCTAACTTCTCTCTATTCAATCTGCGGCCCGACATCTTCCCGAAGATCTCCATGATTGTCGAAAGAACCCTGTCGCTCAAGGGGCCACCTTCAGCAAATAACAACATGTCGTCCACGTACTGGAGAGTGGGAACAGAAATATCACTTTTTGAGAAGCCCCTGCACATATTGTCTGCCACCGCGAGGTCAATCATGGATGCCAGAGCATCGGTAGCCAGTACAAAAAGGAGTGATGCTTGAGGACATCCCTGGCGAACTCCAAGCTGTGGCCAGAAGAAACTTCCCCTTTGCTGACCGTTAACCAACACAACGTATGACGCGATAGTAAAACACCTCTTCATCCAAGAAATCCACCTATCCGGGATGGCTTCTCACGATGGAAATTACATTATCAAAAGATTCATTTTATTGTGTAAACTGTTGGGCGGTGCCTTATACTTTCCAGCCCACGAAGGGCATGATTGCAAAGCCTGAAAGGGGAATTGGGCAATTTTTCCCCATTCGTTGTGCTCCCTATTCACTGCCGGAGAGAACAAGAATAGTTTTGCACCCTAAATTCCGTATTCTTTGGGTTCGTTGACAGCAATAACAATATCTTATTCCCATCTTCCTCCTCCCAAATCTTTGGTGGGCCTTGGAAAATAGTCAGACTGTTTTGGAGGCTTCTAAATAAATGAGGGCACGGATTGTCTGCAGTAATAGAACAACATACTATGCAATAACAGAGCTGCTCGATCATGATCGAGCAGGTGCACACGAAAGAGCCCACCCAAACTTGGAACCCATGTACATTACTTGACCATGATCGAGAAACTCCGTTACTACAGTAGATCTGCTATGCAACAGATGATCCTAGACGTCTAAATGATCTGTTGCGAGATCAGAGAGAAGGTTGTGGATACGGTCTTCAAATTTGAATTCTTTGGTGGTGCTCTCATTGACGCATCAAATTTGGAGGGATTGGCTTGTGTAGACCCTTAAGGGAGTACACCATTTTCCACCAAGTATAATGGAGTTCTTTAGGCCAAATTGGCATAATGGTTTTTCACCAAATCATTTTAGGGTTCCTCGCGTGAAAAATTCTCGTGCATTTGTGTGATTGCTATTCCGGTTGATTGGGTAATTTGATTTGTTTGCCCATTGGCATTTCTTTTTTATTATCCACCTATTCTGTTTGAAATACTTTCCAACAGAATGATATCATAGATGCAATGGAGGATTGCAAGATGGATTTTTGTTCAAGCCGGATTATTAGTCTAAGTGAGGCTATTATAGTTTGTGGAATAATAAGATAAAGAATCTCTAATATGTAAAGTCTATGCACCTTCCAGTATTGAAAACTCAAAAGTTTGATGCCAAATCATAGGAGGAACGATATTTTGAACATGAGAAAGTGTGTAGTTTCACTATATAGTTCGTTGATGAGAACATCTACAAGGACATTCAAGATTTAAATCATGCTCCCTTTGGTTAATATTAGAAAGTCTTAACACTTCCAATGCAGGATTCAACAAATTACTTTTTCTCAAGAGATTGTTAAAATTAAAATTCAAAGAGGACTACTCCTTGCTAGATTTTCTAAATGAGTTTTAAGGAATCACTATTTAAATTTTTAACATAAAAATCAAGTTTGAAAATGAGATTTTGTGCATGTCGTTGCTTCCCACTTTGCCATGTTCTTGAAATACTATTAGAGTTTTAGTGAAAAACTTGGCATCAAATGGGGTCATTTTTTGGAGACTGTCAAGTAAGACATCCTCAACGAATAGATGATGAGAAAATCTTAAAGTATCTCTTAACATTCGAAGGTTCTCATTATAGGGTATATGAGGAAGAGCATGTTGAAAAATGGGAAAGGCATAGTAGTAAGTCCATGTCCATATATAAGCATTGATTATGCTAATGCAAGATGAAATCACATATAAAGAAATATTTTTTTTCTAATTCGATGAATCTCAATTTCACCACCTTTATTCCTCTATTTTAGCCTTTAAAACCTAGTTAAATGCATGTATATTCATTAATTTGCCAAAATAAGCACTCTTTAATTTGTACAAAATACTGTGTAAAATATTGTATAATTATTATATTTATTGCCAAAATAAAAGGATAAAGAAAAGAAAAAGAATGATATGTCAAGGACACTGAATGATCCTAACCCTTGAGACTCAATCATCATGATGACTTAGTCGACAAGGAGTAAAGTATGGGGAGATAGGACAGAGGAATTGTACAGAAATCACATCAAAAACCTCATTATTAATTCATCAATATTACTTTTTGGTACCTATTTGTTTTTTATTATCTATACATCAAATCAGTAAACTTTGTACATGAAACTTGTAGATAAAAAAACAAAATATATTACATATAAAAATAATACATATTGTACAATATACACTCAAAATAAAAAACCAAAATCCCAACTTCACAAACATGTATCTTCTCCATATTAAATAAAAATTCAGTGAAATCACTTTAATTATATATAACTTTTTATTAGATTTTAATGAAGGTGTTTTCATTTAATTTAGAGTTAAGATGCAAAAGCTGGATTTTGGACCCCTATTGTACATTTTACTTGAATAAAATATTCATTTTATTTATTCATCATATTTTTCATGATTTTATATTTGTATAATTTTATAAATATTATTTATAGTATATGTACATAACTAGAATAAATAATACAATTAAAGTAATTAAAATAATTATGTATATAAAAAATATACATATGAATTTTACATATATATACCTATATAATAAATAGCTACAATTAATTAAGTATACAAATAACTTAAGATAAATATAATAAAAATATATTTATGTGTATTAAAATAAATTATAGTGATATAAATTATATTTATAAAAAATAAAATACATATTAGAAAACAAAAACAAAATACACAATATATAGATATTTATACATATGATTCAGTTGTAAATATCACCTTGTAATAAAAAGCTTCATAATATAAATAAAAATATGGATAAAATACTACATTAAATTACAAACACTTTCATGTTTTAATAAAAAAATCAATTAATTCATTTGTTATTTTTTTATTGATTTTCCATTCGTTTTCTCTGAGGAATTTTCTGGTCGGTTCGCATGTACCAACTAGAAGACTCTTTGTGTTTACCTGGGTCAACACCTCCTCTCTCTTCCTCCAGCTACAATTTTGTTAGAACCTCGGTTCTTCGCACAATTTCCTACTCATGCTCATCATCACCTGCCTTGCATGCTGCTCAATTTGAGGAGATGGAACCTCCATGATTCACGCCTTGGTCTAAGATCCCATAGATTGTCCTCGGCTCTTGTAGCACCTCGATCGAAATTCACCTCTTCCGCTGCCTATAAAAGAGAACCTCTGGCAACCTTCTTCATTTAGATTGCTCTTACTCCATTTTTAGCACCTAAAATTGTGCTTAAAGGTCTCACACTGGTGGCAGGAGTACTGGACTGCCATTTGCATCGAGGACGAGTGAACGAAGAGGTGCATCCATCATCTCCAACGAGATCTCCGTCGTGAGGTCCAGCTCTTTGGTTCTGACCAAGTAAAGCCATTTCATCCCATTTCCTGGTAATATCCTTAGTCTTTATTTCAATTCCATAGTTAATTTTCAATTTTAGTCAGTAGGTTAGCGTGAATCCTAATTTATGCATCAACCTGGAGCTCCGCTCTAGGTTCGATTTCAAAAGATGCACCTAAGAAGGCGGAGATCCATAAATAGTCGATCCAGCAACACAATGGCATCGCATTGACTGCGGAGCTTTCTAGGTCAATATGATAGACGACCACAAGATTAAGAGCGAGAGAGAGGGGGAGTTTATAAGAATAAAGAGAGAGTTATTGCTCTTGCAATTGTTTTTGTAAAGAAAGAGCTAGATCTAGACTTTCTTTCATAATATATATGATGTCCATGGATCTCAATCCATTTTCACACATAATCAATGGCTTAGACTATTTTATGCTTTCAATCAATGGCCATGATTTGTTGCATAGATTTGCAACAACAAATAATCAATTTAAAATAAATTAAATATGTTAGAGATAATCTTCAACATATTTAATTTAATTCAAATCAATTTCATGTGGAAATAAAGGAAAGAAGACACACCTCCTTCCCTTAATAGAGTTGATGACCATATAAGGAGTAGGAGTCAATGGTTGTCCATCATCTTAAAGAGGGAGGTGGTTTTCTTCGTCCTTAATTGAGAGATCTCATGTCTCTTCAAATATTCATCATGTGTAACAAATTTTGTTGTAAACTTATTCGTCAAAATAATTCCAAATTATTTTGTGATAATTTCAATCATACCATTAACAATTATGGATCACATATATACATTCAATATAAAACGTAAATTGCATTTACAATTAATTGTTCAATATGAATCCAATCCATATAAACATTTAATTCATGAATACTATTTACTATTAAATCTCTTCAACATATTATAAATCATATGTATAATATTTATGGTTATTATGGGTAGTGATATACGCATTAACCATGTCCTTGATAATAAATCATATTTAATTATCTTAGATGACTTTCTCATGTGTCCAAATAATATGAATCATATTCATATTATTTATGATAATTAAATTATATTTAATCATCAATTTACCAATGCTTGGATACATTACCAACAATTGAATTATTCTTGAAGTCTTTCAAGAATAGTATGCTTTCTCTACATATAGTTGGAGATAAGGATAAGGTGATTGCACTATCCATGTATAGTGACTTGGATTGAGATCATATCTCAAATCTATATCTTGGGGACCTCTCACAGATGTTTGATTAAATCAAATTGTGAATCTAATCTTCTCATTACATCTGATTCACATTCTGATCAATGTCCAACATTTGAACTAAGATTAGATTACTAATCTATTGAGAGGAGTTACTAAAATCCAAGCCTATTTCATCACTTCCTTAGAATGGAAGTGTCATGGTTATATAATCAATTATGATCACATCACCCTCGAGTATTCCTAATACCCATACATCATGCATACTAGAAGACCTAGAATAAACGTGATGTTTCAGATCATATTTGGAATGTCTTCTTCATGGTTTTATCATTAAGTTTCTCATTCGATCACTAGGAGTTGGTATCGATCATATGATTTCCAAAAGCATATATAATACCTATAAATTTTTCATGCATCCAAAGCAAGACGATCATGCATGGAATTTGATCGATCCCAATACCTCATGAGTGAGTTCACATCTTCAGATTTAGTAGTGAACCTGTATGATCCCTTTGAGAGATCATATTTCTTGAAAAACCTCCCACTTGATCACTTCTTTATTCCTGAAAAAAGAGATAGAAATAATCGATTTCGCAGTCGTTGTATCGACCAGGTGAGTTCTACCAGAAAAGATTAAATAATAGTTAATCTTTTTATTTATTTTTATTTATACTCCTAAACTTAAGTATATAGCAGTTAAGCACGGGAGTGTCGAACTCATGGAGGTAAACTATTGAAAACTAGGGTAAATCAATAGAAAATCTACGATTTTGTGTTTCCTAATTTTTATTTTATTTTTAGGGATTTTTATAGATTTTTATTTGATTTATCATGAATTTTATATTGTCTTAGTGAAGTTTAAAGTATTTTATGATTTTTTATTATTAGAAAATATTTTGTAATTTTTATTTTATTATTTTTTTTCTTTTATTTTATTTTTTGTTTTTATGATATTTAAGGGATTTTTAGAATTTTTATGGATTTTTATTTATTTTTTATACTATTGAAAACCTATTCTTTTATGAAAATTGTGTGGTATTCTGAATTTTTGAAATAGTAAAAAACATGAAAATATTTTTATTTTATTTTTTAGATTGTATATGCAATTATCTTTAAAATGATATGTTGTGCGTTTTTAGAGGATTTTTATTTATTTAGTTATGATTTTTACAAGTTTAATGAGTTTTCTATTTTTATTGATTTTAATATTTGATTTTTGTTTTGTTTTTGATTTAAATGTGTTAAATACAATAAATGATATAAGTGTAATTTTTTACGTTTTTTTTGTTTTTAAATCTTTGTTATATTTTTATGATGTTTTAATGAGTTATTATTAACAGAAATTATTTTCTTTTCAAACTTTATCTAATATGTATATAGTATATTATATGGTATTATTATATATTTTTATTATATTATTTGTACTATGTATTTTGTCGATTATGTATTATAAAACATGTATAGAACAAGGGGTGCGAGTGTGAAATCCTAGGAAATATAAGGGGGTGCACGTAAAATCTTAAAATAGGGGGTATTTGGCGCAAATCCCACAGGATCCACGTGCTTGGGCATGTGAGGGCTGCAGCTCCTGGGACCTGCCAATCAAATGGAAAATCGAGGGGCATTTCGCAAATTATCAGCAAGTCACGTGCACGTCCTGGAGAGGACCTGTTAGTTAATCCAAGATATATCGAGGGTTCAATCACAATTAATCCACGAATCACGTGTTTGTACACGTGTTGAAGCCTGTTACTTGACGTGCGAAGTTCGGCGGTGGGGCGTTTGCGTTTGGGAACGTCTGATCGGCTTCAATCAGACGATGAATTTTAGGCCCAAACAAGTTGATCCGACGGTTGCACTACATTCCATTCACTTAATCCGACAGCTGCGATTGAATAAGGATATGACCTTGTTCATCCCAAATTTTCAACTCCGGGTGGCGACAGTGGATTTTGAATGTAGAAGATTCTACAGATCGATAAAACTTCTGGTGCTCACGGTTCGTGTGATTTCCACGATATCTGTGTAATCTGTAGATTGGGGATGCCCGAACTCTGTAGAATGCGGGTGGCAGTTTATCTACCGATTTCCATGAGCAGGATTCTTGAAATGCAATCCTATAGGAATACACGATTTCTATGGCGTTTATATATTCTATCAGATGTACTTTGTGGAAATTTGTCCTGCAGAACGTCACGCCTCCAGATGATGTTAGTGGAATCCAAACCTCTTACGGCGTTGTTGCTGCAGGTCCTCTGTTTGATTCTTCTCCAACGAAGGTTGTTCGGTGACGAACAATTGTTGCGTTGCAGACCTCCGAAGAGGCATGTACATGGATACAGGTGGTCGATCGATTACGCATCGCAGTTTAGATGCTAGTGATGGAATTTAGATGCTTCGCAGGCATATCGACTCAAGTTCAGAACTCGGTACAAAAAATATAGGGAATTCGTGAAGTAGAGTCATAGATTTAGATCTATGACATGAAAGGGGTTCGCTTGGGAAAGGATGAGTGAAGTAGATGGATTTTAGTTGAAGGTTTGAGATCAATACAGAGAAGAAATGTAGGAGAAGAGAGATTGGGGATGGAAGAATGGAGAGAGAAGAGGAATAACAAGAGGAACCTGGGTAGTAATGGAGATTTCGGATGGGGATGGTTGCTGCCGCCTGTGGCAGAGCTCGGTCGGAGCTCAAAGATTTTTGCCTCTATGGTGGCGTCGCAAAGCAGGGACGGAGACAAGGGGGGGCGGGAGGGGGCTTGGCCCCCCCAAGTCTCCCAATTAAATCTTGGTATATAATATATTATTATAATAGAATATAATTTATATGTGAAATAATTAACTATAGAAAATAATAAGTTGTATATAATGCCCCCCCATCTTCCATTTACAAGTAGTATATATGTATCTAATACGACATCGTATCAATATCATACAAATTCTGACATCCGTATCCGCATCATTTTTCAAATGGATACAAATATCGATATTACATTCATATCAACAAAAATTTATATCTAAATCGATATATTCATATAAGGGTTTAATGGGGTTGCTCCCTCAGGGTAGCCAACTGGTTGCCACTGCATCATTTTTCGACATTTGATTTTTTTGAAAAATACCATCACGCATTTTCATCACTATATCCCTCTAATATGTCATCAAATTTCGTCAGAAATAGAAACTCCTATGTCCTCCATCTAAAACAAGTCAATTACAGTAATTATAATACCGTTAAATTTATATGTTCTAGATGAAGGCATAAGAGTCTATTTTTGACGAAATTTGAATGATATATTAGAAGGATATAATGATGAAAATACATGACGGTATTTTAAAAAAAATTTCATCGAAAAATGGGGTGGAAGCAACAAGTTAGCTATCCATCATGACGATATCATTAAGATAATCATATAGAGTATAAAGATTAATATCATTCTACAAAAGATACGAACATGACGATATAAATGGTCAGTTATGGAAAAACGTATAAGTATTTCCATATATATCTACATAATTATGGATGTCGATGTTGATATCAACGATTATGAATAATGTATTACCATATCTTGAAAATTATATATAAGATATAAAATCCACTTCAACATTTATAATATCACAAGAAAAAATAAAACTTTGACAAAAGAGAAATATTCAGTGAAAACAAAACTGCCCCTGTTGTCTCCGCCTCTTCTCCCTCCGCCAGCACAACTCCCTCGTTGTCATCATCGTCCCCTCCGCCAGCGGTATGGTCACCCTCGAGGACCTCTCCTTCTTTCTCTTCTCCCTCGTCTACGTCCTCTTCCTCCCCCGCGTCGTCTTCCCCCCACTGCCCTCCAGATCCGACCTTGACCTCACCGATTCTCGTGCCCTCACCGCATATGCCTCTGCACGTGTCGTCGTCGGCATGCTCCTCCCGATCGTGTACATCTTCCACAGGATCCTGGAGGGGGACAAGGGGGGATCAAAGCGGCGACCCCGCACGCATTCCTGCTGGCAGGATAGATGTTCGCGGAGGGGGCGGCGGAGGCCGGGGCTCCTCAGTACCCGTGAGGGCCTTCGTGCCGATGTTCTACAACGGGAAGATGCTGATTGCGATCTCGGGGTGGATGCGGAGCGAGGTGATGAAGGCGGCGGAGGAGGAGGAGTACGGCAACGTGAGCAGGCTGTACATTGGGCGGGGGTTGGCTCTGCTGAATCTGGCCTTCTAGTCGGTGAACCTGTTCGGGATCTTGGTGTCGGTCGCCCCCGCCCCGTGTCGCCCCCGCCCCCTACGCCTCCCCCTCCCTCTGCCTCCCCCTTTCACCCTCATCCTCCGCCTGTCTGGCTGAAACTGGAGAGCTTTCAATTTTTGTTAAATTAAGATAAATTTTTAACTAATTGATTCATAAAAATTCATCAAAAAGTTTAATAAAATTCACCGTTTGATTCGTAATGAGTGATATATCTGTGAAAATACAAAAATTTTAGAGATTCGATGAATGCATGAAGATGTCACTGAGAGAGAGAAATTATGAAGAGAAAGGAAGAAGAACAAATGGAGGATGAAGAAGATGAAGAAATCTGGACAATAATACCCCTCTTAGCTGCACCAAGGTTTGAAAAAAATATGGTTAAGTCAACTCACTAACGGTCAATCTGACGGAAGGGCACAAGTGATAATGGAGAAAGAAGAGAGGGGCACAACTGATATTAGCAAAAAAATAGGGGAATAACTGAAATTACGATATCTCAGAGGGGCACAAGTGATAAAAACCCTTTTAATAATTACAATGAGAAATAGTAACAAAGATAACTTATATATAATCTCAATAATTTTGGCCCCCCCAAGTAGAAATTTCTGGCTTCGTCCCTGTCGCAAAGGCTCTTCTCACGGCAGCGTGGAGCAGCACACCGGAGATGAATCGTGCCGGAGCTCTCTCCTCTTCTCGCTCGACAGTAGGAAGCCTTGTCACAACTCGCTACCGGAGCTCACGGAGGTTGAGGTGGCTAGAAATGGTGGATCTCCGATCTCGGAGGGGGTGCAGGCCCTTAAATATGAGAGGAAAAATGGAGCCCACACCGCCGGATGGCATCACCGTCGGGGGCTTCGGTCACCGCGGGCAGTTAAGCTAACCGACTAACGGTGAGATGGTTGGAGATACGGCCTAACGGTTGGGGAATTGGCGACCGAAGGAGAAGGGGAGGAAGACGGTGAAGAAAGGAGGAGGAAGGGAGAAATGGTGTTCGTGGAACGCACACAGAAGAAAAAAATCATTAAATAATTAATAAATTTAATGTTTACATTAAATTAATTAAAGAACTAATTAGATAGCTAATTACGTTATTAAGTAAGTAATTGAGTACTTAAATAGATAATTATATATAATTAAACGTTTTAGCGATTAAATAATAATTACTAATTAAATAATAAGTAAGTAGATTAATTAGTAATTAATACTTAAATAATTTTAAGTATTAGTTAATATTGAAATAAATTATATAAATATAATAAATAACATATATTAAATAATAACAATTTATGGTACAATGTACATTATACCAATACGATCCTGAAAATTGTACTTTTCATATTAACTTCATTTTAACGAAACTAATGTCATTTTGTAGATAATTTAATAATATGAATTTTAAAACTGAGTTTGCCCAATTCGGAGTTCATACGACCGAGTTATGAGATCCGGAAAATTTAGGTAGCGACTTCGAGGCTTCGGATTTTATTGGTATTTTAACTTAATTATATTTTTTATATTTTATGTACATTTTTAGAAGATTTTAGGAAAAGAAATTAAGTTAATTGGGTTTACGGTTAATTAATTAAAAATCCAGGAAGTTTATATATATAGTACATATATACAATTGGTCGTCAAAATTCACCGGTTTTATTTGAATATTTTTTGATATTTTTAATAAATAAAGTACACAATGAAGTTTAAAAGTGAGTTTTACCCTTTTGAAATTTTCTGTAAATAGTTATGAACCTTAGAAGTTGACTTTTGCAGCTTTTACGATTCATTGCGGTTAATTATTTTTAGTGATGAATTATTTTTCTAATATTTTTATAAAATAATATATATTTTTATGAACAATTTTTATAGAATAATTGTTTTGGTTTGAAGTTATGTTGATGATAAATAAAATAGGTGAAATATTTACAATGTGATAAATGGGTAATTTATATTTTTGGTCTTTATTTCATGATATATTTATAGGTTAAGATCTTTATCTTTCCCTACTTATTTATTTTGTGGACCAAGTGAATATTGACATGGTCTCGGAGTTAGGATTAATCTGTATATATTACATATTTACTGCCTTCTTTTTCTTTTATTTTCTTGTTATTTTTATTCTTTTATTTAGGGTAAAATAAGTGTTAATTATATAATATTAATATTTGTGCATAGAATGTTAATTAGATAGAATTAGCGATTATATTTTATCAAGGATTTTGGCCAAAATGAAAGAATAAAAGTGATGAATCATGGATTCATCATTACTCATGCCCTCGTATGCACACCAACTCACTGGTGTATAAACCTTGATTATGTCATCAACCTAATGGTCTACGTAATGTACAAACTTAGACATATAGGAATACATCTATTTCTGGTCAAAGTATGCATGCCTATATCATGACATCATACAATATAAATCTTGGTTATCTTGATTTTGCCAGGTCAACTCTTTGACCTAACTTGAAACCTCTGAATCTCTATTCCAATGCAGAAGACCAGCATCAAGAGGTCAGTCAGATATCAGTCTTTAGAGAAGGATTAACATATCCTTCTCATACTGAAGATCCTTTCTTAACAATCATTTGGCGTGCTTGATGAGTCCTTAATCTAACTCTTTGGCTATCAACCAAGCACCAGCCTCAATGATTCAACCATTGAATCAACAGATGCATGATTATTAAGATGATCACAGTATATAACTTCAATTACACTAAGGGATCTTATAAGTGCATTCATTCATTTAATCTTATATAAGGAGTGAAATAAACCAATAATCTTTTATTGATATATCAAAGATTTTATAATAATATTTATTATAAACACATGGCTTAGAAGCTCCTCACTGACGATGATCCGTTAAGCTTTCTTTCCAAATAACCCTGGCGCTCGTGCTTCCACTTCTGAGCGATGGACCTCCCCTCCTTCTTCCAATGATTCACAGACACGCTCTGACACATCTTCTCTCCCTATTTGGTGAGCTGAGGTATGTGCTGAATCCCTGATGGCCAAGAGACAACTCCTTAGGTGTGTCATTATGGAGTTTTAAAAGGACATTCCATCCATAAGTCGAGCCAAAAGTGCCCTCACCAATGAGACGAGAGAAGACGCCTTCTGATTCATTTGGAAGGTTTCCAAGAGACAACTTGTGGTACAAGTTTCTGCTGAGCATATGTACGAGATCCTGATTGGTACCTCTGTTACCTCCATCGATAAAGTTACCATTTTGTTCTACCAGTGCTCTCCTTCCTTTAACCTAACCCCTACTAGCTGGTAGTTCTAGGTCTGCCTCTCCATCATCGCTATCCCTGTGTGCTGAATAACCTTGTCAAAAAACTTGGGAAGCTCCTCGCATTTGAGATAGCATCAATGATTGAGGATTGTGATGCCTCCCTCGTGAAGCTCATGTCGATATCTCGAATGCTCTGTCTATACATAAGCGTATCAAGGCTGTGACTACCGATGGCTTTTAAATGCCAGCTTGCTGAACCCACCCATCACTCCATGTTCACCTAAGAACCAGGTTCAAACTCCACCCTGCCCTATTGTTGAACTTGCTTAAGCTCCCTTTGATGTCTTCCCTGACTCTTCATGGAATAAGGTGACATTGAACCCTACAATTCCCCACACATCATGGTTACTCTTCTGACACAGGATTTAAGTTCCCCATGGATCGCGAATCTGTGGAGAATATAACATATGCTAACTGGTGTTAGTCATATCGGGTCTGACTGGTAATTAACATGGTTCAGCGAATAGATGCCCGTAACAATGGTATCAGATATAGCTTGGAGTTGCACCATGAAAAACCCCTCTGCATCTCCGATGGGTACGATATGTAATCAAGTATAGATGATTACAAACAAATCAACAACCATTGCAAGCACAGATCATAAGCACATACATAAGAAAATCGACAACCATTGCAAGCACAGATCATAAGCACATATATAAGAAACAATCTAACAAACATTCAATAACACAATATATATACCGAGAACTCCATTAGAGACCACCCACATACGGCACCCCAGTAGCCGGCAGCCATGTACTCCCGCTGATAAACTTGTCGACCGTGAATGCGGCCGCTGTCTGCGGTGTAAGCGTCTTGACCCCCGACCACTGGACCCTGCCCGCGGTCCCAGCCCCCGGACCCGTGTTCAGGTACTCAGCGTAGAAGATGGTGCTCGGTGCCGAATTGCCAATCCACGCAATCCAGCCGCTGGGGTTGATGACTGCCGGCAGGAAGGTCTTCATGAAGACAGTCGTTGAATACGGCTTCCACGGCCTCCCAAGGTAGACGCGCACGCCGGAGAGGTCTCCGGAAGGTGTGACAGTGCAAGAGTGGATGGAGGTGCCCGTGTTCTGATTCTTGTTGATCTTTCCTTGTGCAGTGAGGGTGCAGAATTGACCGGCCATCGGGACCCTGGGTAGGATGTTGCAGTTCTGTAGGACGACCGCTGCGTTGCCGAAGATGAAGTCGACGGTGCCGTATATGTCGCATTGGCGGTAGAATTGGCGCATGGTGTGGGTGTAGAGTGTGTCCTGGAAGCCGTCGAATTTCATGAGGTAGAAGACGGACATGTCGGAATCGGACATCATCGCTACTGCCTGGTGCTTGACGGCGCCGGCAGTGTTCTTGACCCCGAAATCTCTGCCGATGAAGCCCCTACCGAACACAGCTGCAATTTTCCATTTGGCTGAGTCAAGCTTATATGTAATCATTGACAACGCTTAGTCCTATCAACTCTCTTTACATCAAGCTCATTAAATACGAGTTAACAAAAGA
Organism: Ottelia alismoides; assembly: GCA_037367405.1. Lineage (NCBI taxonomy): Eukaryota > Viridiplantae > Streptophyta > Magnoliopsida > Alismatales > Hydrocharitaceae > Ottelia > Ottelia alismoides. The sequence goes on along the minus strand of JAZKJV010003342.1, from coordinate 1,155,131 downwards.
TAGTAAATCCTCTATGATCAGGCGATCATAATTTATATGATATAGCCTCCAGTTGCGTGTTATTCGTGGCAAACCTTATTATAAATGGGATATAAATAAGCCGTGTCGGCAATATATAATTTTAGGACATCGAAATCTGGTTTTTTTATAATACAATTAATAATAACATTGACAATTTTATATGCGAACGCATTGGAACTAGTGTCATGTCCATCACGTCAGACAGTGTTTTTTTTAAAAATAAAACAATTTATTTACAGAATTAAGCAACCAGCGTATACGACTTTTTGCTAAAAAATATTCATTCAGTGGAGTCATCTCAAGGTTTGGAAATTTTGTTGAAATAGTCAGATCGGGTCGAACCATTTAATCAAACCGATTCAACCGGATGTTGACATAATCATTATTTAAAATCGGATTAAATCGGATCAGTGAAAAAAAATGGTTGAACCAGCTAATCAAACCAAAATGAAATAATATATATATATATGGGATAAATGGGGCTGCCCCCTAGGGGGAGCTAACTTGGCTCCCCCGCCCCATTTTCACCATTTTTTTTATTTTTTTCGAAAATTTCTTCCATGAATATTCATCACTATATCCTTATATTATGCTATTCAAATTTCGTGCGAAACAGAGACTCCTACGGCCTCCATCGAGACAGTCATTTTTTAACGGTAACGATTTTTTAAATCGACCTCGTTTGGATGGAGGTCGTAGGAGTCTCTTTTTCGCATGAAATTTAAATGACATAATATAGGAATTTAATAATGAATTTACACGGTTTTAGATTTCAAAAAAAATAAAAAAATTGTGAAAAAGGGGCGGGGAGAGCTAAGTTAGCTCCCCCTAGGGGGCATACACATTTTCCCATATATATATATATATATATATATAATGGAGCTGGGGAAGCTGCATCCGGGGGTGTAGCTAACTAGCTGCACCCGGCTATTTTTTCATTGATTTTTTTCTTTTGAAATGAAGCGTAGGGGGATATAAATCAACATATATCACCATGATATCATAACAATTTCAACTAAATTCGACATTTCTATCATCTCCATCAAGACTATCACATTTTAACGGTCTCAGGATTATTGGAATTGACCATATCTAGATGGACATGCTAGGAATGTTTGTTTTGCACGAAATTTGAAATATATATTCTACACAATAAATTAAGTAAATCTCCATAGGTTTCCTTTAAAAAAAATCAAAAATCAATGAGAAAAATGCCCGGGTGTAGCTAGTTGGCTGCACCACCTGGTGTAGCTTCCCTTTTCCCATATATAATATACACTTAATATACTTGAATTATATATAAAATACATAAATAATGTATATATTTCACACTATACCTAAAGTATTTTCTTATACACCATCGAATATCATACATATCATATACACACATACATAATATTTGGATTAGATGCTCTATAACATGATAGTAGTTTAATTATAATTAAAACCGAATATATTAAAAAAGATGTGTTATTGTAGTTGGTTAGAAGTCTAAAATAAATAATCAAAGGTCATGGGTTCAACTCTCACTATAAACAAAATTTTTTAAATAATTTAAAAATTAAATATGGTTCAACTTCGATTGAACCTTGTTAAACGGGGTCAAAAAATAGGTTGAACTTAACGAGTTAATTAAAATTAAAATAATTGAACCGAACCGGCAAAAACCAATTAACCGGACCGGTACAGGCCGGTTAACCGGTCGGACAGGCAGGTCCGCTCCGGTTTCAAAAACAGTTATTCATCTATTAGCTTATAATTATGAAATTAAAGATGGCATTCCTAACTTGCTAAACGAAGAAGAATATTGATGCATATTCTACGTAATGTACGGCGTACAGGAAGAACTACGTACCAAGGGTGGCTGTCATGAAGGTGGGAGTTCCATCAACAACGTTGGAGTCGCCGGTAATGATGGTGTCATCCTTACCGTCCCCGATGATCATCACGTTGATCATGCCCTTCTCAACCCTCACTTTCTCCTTGTAGATGCCCTTCTTCACGTAGATGATGGTCCTCCCTCCTCCACGGGGCAAAGCCTTCAGCGCGGCGTTGATGCTGCTGAACTTCCCTGTGCCATCCTGCGCGACCACAATGTTCGCAGCGGCTCGCGGATCGGCTGCGGCCTGGAGAAGCCTCCGGTCTGCAGCCGACACCCACGACGGGAACCCATCATCCGCCTGTTGTAATGTAATCGGAGGGCAAGAATCTAAGGGGCAGGGAGCGAAATAGGTGACGGTGATATGAACCATATCTAACCTGTAGGAGTCTTCTGTTGAGCTTCACGGAGCCCAAAGTGTCGGAGAGGAAGGCTATGATGGCGAGGCTGTTGCCGCTGAACTCCGTGGAGTTCCGGAGGTATCCCTGCACCTCATCCCTGAGTGCCGCTGTCGCGTTCTCAAAACCATCCAGGCATGTGTCTAGATTCGTCATCGAGGCGCTAAGCCATGTCCGGAAGTCCTCCAACTGCGCCGTCCTGAGCTCGCCTGAGGACAGGGTCATGTTGAGCTCGTCGATGGCCGAGTGCATGAGGCTCTCGCAGCAGTTCGCTGCCGCCGTGTGGAACGCATCCAGCTTTCCGCTGGCCTTGAGCTTCTCGAAGAGTAACGTTGCATTCGAGAGCTCTCGCATCGCGAGCTGCACGGAGAGCTTGTAGAGCTCCGGCACGGACACCTTGTCACCCCTAGACAGCGCCGACAGAGTCTGGAAGCAGGAGTTGGGATCGTCGGCATAGGAGCACACGGCCTTGATGTTGGTGTTGGTGACGCTGTCGTTCGTCGCATCGTTGTCGTGGGTCTTGCGTGCGACGACGGCGATGCTACAGACAATGACAATGAGTGCAATCGCCGATACAGCGATGATGATCAAACGTTTCTTGGAGTGGTTTCCAGCATCATGCTCAGCCTCATCAGCAAGGCGGAAGTGGGCGGCGTATTTTCCGGCCGATGACATTGCTGATCAGTTGACGGTGGCTTTGCAGAGCCCTCCAATGCTTATGTTGACGTGTTTGGCGTTAACCGAATGATCAGAGGGTCTTTCCAAGGAGGTGAATATGTCTATGATTTGGTGGCCATATATACACAATGACGATTGGAATATTGTTCGTGTTTATGATCGTGTTGAGCACAATGTTGGAATGCTTCAACGATGAGGTTGGAAAAAAATTTGATTGACGTTAATTTACGCGTAGATACGATTATATTTCATATTTAATTGATGAAGACCGTAGATACGATTTTATAATGATCCATCGAAGTCGAAAAGTCTATATGGTGTAATTGGTGATTGTTATGTATGGAATGCTTTAATTTACTATGATTGGGTACAACATCAATCACGAGGCTGATATGGAATATGCCATCATCGATATTGCCTTTTGGAAATGTTTGTTCTAGAGCAAGAGAAACTTACGTAGAACTACTACTATTTAGATGGTACGCAGCCTCAGATCTATGTAATCATGCAGATGTCTCCCAAACACTACAATAAAATTGAGTTATATTAACGTTTCTTTTTCAAAACCCGTCACTAAATTAACCGTTGTTAAATATATAATGACGATATTATCCGCCATGAAATGATTTTTTGCACTTGAAAATAGCAACAAATTTCACATTTGTCATTACATCATTACCATCGATACATATATCGACGTTTATCGTTGTTATTTTTCAAACTTTTAGTTAATCGTTGCTAAATTTTGAACTAAAAAAATAGCGATAATCAGTTGATATTTTGAAAAATAACAACGGATAAACGTTGTTATATGGTCTGTTATTAATGATATAATGGCATATATAATATTCGTCATTAATTCCAAGTATGAAAACTCATTTCACATCGACTAATATAGTCGTTATATATTTAACAACGGCTAATTTTGTGATAGATTTTGAAAAAAAAGCATCACTATAGCTCAATTTTGTTGTAGTGAAACTTCATCCCAGATGGAGTCGATCAAATAATAAGGCCTTTCATTGTCACTTCATCAATTCCAGATCGTTGTCGATCAAATATTAAGGTCTTTATCCTAAAAATCAATTTTGGGAAAGCTTTCGATACATTGACATAACAAAGATCTCTTTTAAATTAAATGGGACCTCTTCGGATTCCCAAAGCCGAAGAGAGGTGCTAGGTAAGTACGCGAGCAGATCCTCTATTGTACTGTAGAATATGTTGCAAAATCGTGGATGACTAGAGCTGCTCGATCTTCATTGAGTGATCCATACAAATTCATTGGTTTTGTGGGTCCAAAGTAAGACAATTCATGTGAACTGCTCGATCAAGATCGAGTGGCTCGAGCTGTTACAACAAACTCTACAGTACTGCAGAGGATCTACCCTTAGGTAGGTACACCCTATCTCTCCATTACTTTTCATTCGCTCACTCTCAATACTACACATGATGTTAGAAAAATTGGTTGAATAAAAAAGAAGTAGGAGATTCTTTAAGAATGGAAGCTATGGTAACACATGTTAATTTGCAGATGACTTATTGAAATTCCTAGAATACAACAAAGACGAACTAAAAAATGTTTGTTCGACCTTAGAAAATCTTCAGCAAATTATCGAGCCTTGAGGCAAATAGGGAAAAATCAAAGTTCTTGGTGCTAAACCTTACTTCATGGCAAGCTAGAAATTGTAGGTGAAATATGAGGGTTAGATAATACCAATATGAAGGGTGCTGTTAAATAACAAAACTATATATACACATGTATACATATACATGTCTACACATGTATACATATACATGTATACACATGTATACATATACATGTATACACATGTATACATATACATGTATACACATGTATACATATATATATGTATACATGTATACATATATATATATATGTATACATGTATACATATATACATATATATATGTATACATGTATACATATATATATGTATACATGTATACATATATATATATATACATATATACATATATATATATAGGGAATTTATCCAGAGAGCACTGTGCCCATTTGAGTCGAAATGAGCCCGTGCTTTCATCCTTCGGATCATGATCTAATGATCCTATTTAATCTCATCCATTCCCTTTTTTTAGCGTCAATCCTTACCATAATAAAATCCTTCCGTATTCTTCTCGTGACTGATTTCCTTTTCAGATTCGTAATTAAGTCTATCCGACGTTGCATTTTATTTATTTTCGAAATTTCCAAAATCATCTATGGCTTGCTCTTGCTGCGAAATCTCAAGATCTCCAGCGACGAAAGAAGATCGTCTTCAAGTCCGCGATTTGTAAGTTTTTTCGTTGTTTATTAGACATTTAGTTATTGTTCTTGTAGAATTTGATCGTTTATTTTTTAGTTCTCATTTCAGTTTCAAATGCAATGGATCATCTGTGAATGGAAACTGATCAGGATTCCAAAGAAGCAATGATGAACGATGCTTCGTGGATGGATTTGAATCGTGAAAAGATCGTATCAAAAGGAGCAAAGATGGATGTCTTACAATTGGATTTGGATAGCGAAATCATTATTTCAAAAAAATTATACCAAGTTACTGATGACATTTACATATGTTACTGATAATATATCATGTATTACTTTTCTATTTTATCATTCTTACTGATTAAAATTCATTCATAGTTACTTATGTATCTTAAGAATATACGTAGCTATCAGTAACACTTGACGTACTGCAAGTAACTAAATAGACTATATCAGTAATTTATACGTAGCTATCAGTAACACTTGACGTACTGCAAGTAACTAAATAGACTATATCAGTAATTTATACGTAGCTATTAGTAACACTTGACGTACTGCAAGTAACTAAATAGACTACATCAGTTTATATGTAGCTATCAGTAACACTTGACGTATTGCAAGTAACTAAATAGACTATATCAGTAATTTATACATAGCTATCAGTAACACTTGACGTATTGCAAGTAACTAAATAGACTACATCAGTAATTTATACGTAGCTATCAGTAACACTTGACGTATTGCAAGTAACTAAATAGACTACATCAGTAATTTATACGTAGCTATCAGTAACACTTGACGTATTGCAAGTAACTAAATAGACTACATCAGTAAAGAAGGCAGGATTCGATTGTAATTTAAAACAGAGAATATGATAAGTAAGATATAAAGAAGCATCAGTAACCTGTAACCAATTTGTAGGTAAAAGAAGACGATAGAATCAATAAGTTGGAATAATTATAAAAAAACCACGTGACCAGTAACTTATGTATTGCTATCAGTAACATTCGATGCATTATAAGTAATTAAAAAGGTTATATAAGTAAATAAGAGGTGCATCAGTAACACTCAAAGTATTGAGTAACTATGACATTAGTAACAATCAAAATGAGTACAGTAAAATGGATAATTGTAATCAATACCTTCTTGTATGGACATTACTAATTTACATACTTAATTACTGATCTCACAACAATAATTACTTGAGAACTGAATATGTATTACTTGAGTAACATGAATGAATTACTGATATCAGTACAATGTAATATTACATCTGTAAATTACTGACAACTGTTACAATATTACTGATCTCGCAATACATAATTACTTATGTATAATATATACATTACTGATCAAATGTACATTGACTATTTATTCGAAGCGAAATTAAGGATTTGAATTTATCTTTCCAAAACCGTCTTCCTTTTTTAAGGACTCGGTATAATTGGAAAAACAAAAGGCTCAAACATATTAATATCCTTCCAAAACCGTGTCCTTCGAAATAGGCAACCTCCCAAATGGAAATACACGTGGCGAGCTGACATTTGGTGCTCAAAAAACCCCAAATGGGCACTGTGCTCTCTGGATATGCCCTCTCTCTCTCTCTCTATATATATATATATATAAAAGAAAATATCAACAATCCCCCCTATTTCAAATACATTAGTTTGAACTGATCTTTCATCCCGACAATTTCAAATAAAATAACGATAATAAATATATAATATGATAGAAAAAGTTATTTTTGAAGAAGACTCTTGAAGGAAGTTGAAATTGCAATGCAGAAGACTTGGTGTCTCATTGACTATGATTGAAGACATAGATAATATGTTTATAGTTTCTAGATGGTGGTGGACTATAATTCCTATGAACCAATCCTTTATTCATGAAATCATTGACTCATATCATACAATACATTTTCTAATCTTTGTTTCTCATGCGGGTAACACATTTCAACCATGCGTCTACCTGAATTTTCATGAGTGCTCCAGAGATTTTACCCAAAAATCTCATAGGAAGCGGCCTCACCTCCACACATATATAGGTGGATCATCATCAAGTGTGTACTTAGTTTATACATCACCTAATTTGAGCTATGACGTCCTTTAAGAACATATATGTTCAACCTCACCACTTTTGATACTATCATGTTGTACACCATATGAATAGAGAATAATTGATAGTGTCGTTTAGGTCGTCTAGTGAATTGTTTTCCCGTTTGAAACTTCTTTCCGAGATTTCCATTCATGAAGTTTAGGTTTTAATTAATTCAACTCTTGATTTTGGCATAACCCCATTCCCCTCAATGTACTCTCTATAAGCATTTTGCTTAGTGATTTATTTAGATGATCGACCAAATTCAACTCTGACTTCACATAATCCATTGATATGATGCTATCACCAATGAGTTCTCTCATAATTTTGAGCCTCAGACGAATATGCCTCCTTTTCCCATTATAGAATATTTTTTAGCTCTTTCTATATTAGCATGGCTATCACAATGGTGAATATTGGTAACATTGGCTTCATCCAAATGGGAAGATCTGCTAAAAAGTTTATCAACCACATCCTCATGATACGCCTTACTCTAACGCAATAAACTCCTATTCTATTGTAAATCGAGCAATGCATGTCTGCCATGTTGAGTTCAAAGAATAGGTCAACTTTCAAATTAAAAATATATCTACTAGTAATTTTCTACTCATCTGAATCAAGGATCAAATTTGCATCATAATATCCTTCACGAATTGGAGGATCTCCACAAGTCATTAAACAAAATCCCATTGACACAAAAGATCCCAAGGATGCCTCTCAGATATTAGTTCTAAAGTTGTTCAGAGAAAAAGAGAAGGGGACATTGGGGTAGTCATATGAAGGGTACACTTTGAGATATTCCACTTGGGAAATTTCATGGAAGGCTTCTTTATGTAAAGATATGGCAATGACCTATCTTAAGAGATATCATCTCAGAGTGTTGATGATGTGAATACTAAAACTGCTTGCCCTTGTGCATCAATTACGAGAAACTTGGTATATGTTGGATGTGTACAAAAGTCAGATATCAGCCATGTAATGGGAGTGGTAAACTGTTACCAATCATGCTTTGTAGATAAAGCACTTGATTGTTGTAATAACAACATCTTTAAAGACACAAGACTTTAGAGATAGTGATTTCAAAGTATTATCTTTAGGAACTTAAGACTTTGTAGATAGCGATATAAAAATCGTACCTATAGATATCTTACAAGACTTACGACTGTGTCTTGGTCTAAGGAGATAGAGATCTCTAGTCATAAGAGTATTCTGATAAGGATAATAGAAATCCCTTACTGATTATAATAATTGTTGAGTTGTAGTGTCAAAGGTAATATGATTTTTTTAGCAAAGATGAGTATCAATTGCATAAGATGCAACATTCGCATTGGATGCGAAGCACTATTACTGGAAGATATGCATGTTTGTAAAAGGACTTGGCATAGTCTCTCAGGATAGAGTGACTAGTCAACTGATCAAGTTATTTGTCTAAATAGTTTATGATTAGCACATGAGTGTGGGTTTAAATATTAGCCCATTAATAGCTCTTTAGGCTAGTGGAAGGTTGTTGGTCATGTGAGCCCACGTCGAGCCATTATGCAATAAAAGTTATTGCAATTCGCTCTTTAATCTAAAATGAAGAATAACTAATTTGCATAATAGGTCCCTTAGTGCAATTAGGATTATATACCATGATCATCTTGATATCATACAATTGTTGATCCAAAGGTTGGATCATAGAGACTGGTGTAGGGTTGAATATCTAAAGAGTTAAATTGAGGACTCAACCACATCTTCAAGTGATTATCAATAAGGGATATCCATCCATGAGAAGGAGATGACATTGTAGATGAATCTCTACTTCATCACCGTTATTCTTTTATTTTGGCCTTAAATCCCTAGCTAAATGCATGTATATAACATTAATTTGTGCAAAATAACATTCAATAATCATCACATGTACTGTATAAAGTATTGTACTTAATGCTAAAATAAAAGAATAAAGAAAAGAAAAAGAAGGAAGTGTTAAATATACTGACTAACCATAGACCTCAAGATCTAGTCATCATATGACTTGGTCGACAAGGAATAAAGTAGAGGGAGATAGTGTAGAGAAACTATACATAAAATAGGATTAAAACCATAATTCTTTTTGTCAATATATTGCATTTTGGAACCTATTTTATTTTCTTATTTTATATCTCAAATCAATAAACCACCAATATGAAACTTGTACATAAAGTTATAAAAAAATACAAAATAAATTTCATTGAAAAATAATGCACAATGTGCCTAGGACACATAGAATAAAAGGCTGCAAAGAAAACTTTATAGACATGTATCTTCTACATATAGACTCAAAATACATCAAAATTACCTTTATTGTTCATAAAAATAAATTATATATTTAATGAAGGTGGTTTCACTTAATTTGGAATTAAGATGCAAAAGTTGGCTTATGGACCTTATTGTGCAATATGCATGTATATAATATTCAATAGTATTTTTCAAATATGATAAAAATGTCCAGAAAATACAAACAAAAATGTTTATGTTTTTTTATAATTTTTTACTATTGAATGATTTTCAGATATTTTTTTCAAATTTTCAAAACAATTAAAAACATGAAACAAGCAAAATAAGAAATAAGGACACTATTTTTGGATTTTTTTTAAAATATAAAATTAATTCCAAAAGCATGGGAACTAGTTTTTTGAAAATTATTTTTATTAAGCTCCAATTCAAGTCCTGGAACACATTTTTCAGATTTTTTATGTTTTTTACTTTTTCAACGTTTTTAAATTTCTAAGTTTTTTACGAAGAATTTTCAAAAAAATTATATAATAGTTAAAATAAAATAAAACACGCAATCTATAATTTTTTTAGAATTTTTAGAGCAATATTTCAAATTTTATAATTTTTATAAAGCAATGGGAGTAAAGAGGTTTTTGAATTATTAAAAATAAAAAATCAAAATATTTTTGTAGCAAAAATTATGGATGATAAAGTAATAGAACAAAAGTTTACTCTAATTTTTGTAGACTTTTTTGGAACACAAATGATATTTGTTTCATACAAAATGGACAACATAATATATTTTGGAAATACAGGGACTGCATGCAATTATTGGGAAATTTATGAGCGAATAATAACAGAGCAATGGCACAGGTAAATGTTTGCAATTTCTACAATATATACGTGTAGATCACGTGAGTAAACAATCGGATCAGGACTTGTATGCAATAATATAAAAATTTAAGGGTTAAACAATGAATTTCCTAAAAAGATCTTCACCTCACATGCAACATTCTTAAGCGATGGGCAGCCCTCGCTCTAGGCTTGACGTGTGGCAAGGTAGGGACATTCAAATGCGGTCCGATCTGAGGGCATCTGTACAATCTGGGTCATGGATCATATTTGATCCAAGGGCATCTGTGCAATCTGGGTCTGCCCGTGTGTGCTTCCCTAATCTTGTCAAGTGGCTGCTAGATCTTTGATGGTTGCTCATTTGCAAACGACGATTGCTTGAGGACGACGATGCTCGATTTCGATCTGACAAGGATGCTTCGTGCTTAACTCCAAGAGATTTGATCAGAAATGTTGCACCTCCAAGTGGTTCGGCAATGGAAGTGCGACGGATCTTGAGCTGGTGGTTTGGTGCTCCAAGTAGCCGTATTGATATCTTGAGCTATCATCAATCGGTTGCGAGTATGCTACTGTGGCAGAGGTCCTCAAAGGTCGACGTTGGGTCTCGATTCTAAGCTCGATCGGTTGAAGTGGAGTTCGATGGCCTACTGTGGAGATGATGTTACGTTCAGGAAACGGTTATTGCTCTAAGTCTCAGATATGTAATGGTCTCCTGACGCTTCAATTATCCTCTACAAGATAAATCCCCAGACGATGCTGATCTACTCGATGATACACGTCCAGCTCCAGAGTATGGTTTCGTTCAGGTCCTACAAAGATGTTCAACAACTCGAGCCCGAAGCTCGGTCCAAATTGATAGAAGGATGAATGAAAGGGGTTCCAACAGTGCGACGGATTAGAGCCAGAACTCCGGCCACCATACATGTTCGGAGGTGTTAGATCTGGGAGATAGAATGGGAAGGTGCTGGGAAATCGAAGGTGGATGTGGTAATGATCAATGTGGAGAAGAGTTTACGTTCAAATATTGGTGAACATAATGCTACAGAAATCTGAAATCAATGAAAGAGAGAAATCAAAATAGAAACTAAATTACAGCTCTACCGTCGAGTCTTTAGCCAGAACCCCGGCCGATGGAGGGAACTGCATGGGCTAGAGTATCAAAGAACGTCGAGGTCGTTGCCTCGACTCATCGGCAGTGCGAGGAGGCTTGAGCTCGTCAGCAGTGGAGCATGACAATTAGGCCAGATTAGAGGCACACTCGGTCCCTCTCCTCATTGCATAATCGATCCGTTGTCACTCTATATCTAATGGATCTCACATGAAGAGGAAGAACGAGACAAAGATGGAAGGAGTAAGAAGCTCCAAGCTTATTTAAAGGATGAGAAATGCCAAATTTCAAACGAAATTTCAGCATGCAAAACGAGGAGGATTTGAAAGTTCATTGGGGAAAGTGAGGGTTGTTTGATCTTCAATTTGGTCAAAAAATCAAGTCAATCAGATCAAAGACCCGATGTAGAAAATTTGGAGAAAATAACTAGGTTGATCAAATTATTTGGGATGAAGAGAAAAGAAAGAATAAGGAAAAGAAAAAAAGTAATAAATAAAATAAAATAAAATAGTAAATGATTTTAAATTACAAAATTAATAAAATAAATAATGTTAATAATTTAATAAACAATTTTATGGTTATTTTCAGTAAATTAATTAATTAAGGTAAAATAAATAAAAACCTTTATTAATAGGTATAAAATACATTTATATACAACAAATGAACTTTTAGTAATTATTTTTACAAATAATTGCATAATTTAATAATTTATTTACAGAATAAATTAAGGATTTTAAATATATTTTTATATATTTTTATTTTTAAAAGTTAATTTAATGGTACAAATAAATAGAAATATATACAAATAGGTACAATATACCTAAATGGAGCTGGGAGCCTACACCCAGGATGTAGGTAACTGCCGACACCCGGCCTTTTTTGCATGATTTTTAAGTTTTTTTGAATAAAACATTAGGGGGATTTACTTAATATATTGAGAGTAATATGTGTTTCAAGTTTCATGCAAAACAAACATTCCTAACACATTCATCTAGAAGGGGTCGATTCTGAGACCGTTAAAATTTGATAGTCTTGATGAAGATGATAGGAGTTTCGAATTATGTTGAATTTTGAGGGACACCATGGCGGTACATAGTGATCTAATTCTTCCAAGATTTCATTTCAAAAAAAATCAAAAATCTATGAATAAATGAGTCGGGTGTAGGTAGTTACCTATACCCCTGGGTGTAGGATCCCTTTTCTCTACCTAAATAATAAATACATATTTTATTTTTAATTATTTTGATTTTTTATTTTTATTTATATTTTATAAAACTAAAATAAATATATACAAAACATTTAAAGATACAATACATGCAGAAATGTATAAGAAAATAAATAAAGAAAAACATATACAATATATACATCTATACAAGTATACGAATAGGGTCCCAAAACCTATTTTTTGCATATTAACTCATATTATAACTTTACAAAAACAAAATTTAAAAATGAATGCATCCAAATTGGAGTTCATATGGTCGAGTTATGAGGATTGGAAGTTTGGCTTTACGGCTTTTAGATTTTGAGATTTATTGGTATTTATTCGTATTTATTTTTCAATTATATTTTTTTATTTTTTAGTTATTTTTTATGAACATTTCAAAAAAAGAATTACGTTAATTGGAATTACAAATAAATAAATAGAAAATGAAGAAGTTTTATATACATAATGTTGAATCATGGATTCATCATTCCCCTATATATTACCATTGCTAGTCCCTTAGCAAACACTAATTCAAAAAAGAAGTGCAAAAAGAAAAATAAGAAAAGAAAAAGGAAAAAACATAGAACAATTTTGATTTTTAAACGTTTCTTCATAAAATTGAAGTATGGAGCTCGGTCAGACCTTTAATTTATTAGTTTGGAGGAACCTTATTGGGAATAAGATTTAAAACTCAACAACCCTCAAGTTCCACAAGAATCCTATTCAGGTTACCTCAATAGTCAGGTCAGAACAGCTCTACGTACACAAACTCTGATGACTATGCTCCTTACTTGTATTGTGTAAGTGAAATATAGCTCTCCAACTTGGAAATAGCAAATAAACAACCTTAAGGTAACTCTAATTCCCTATTTTAGCTACTCTTTCCTCAAGGAGCGTGTTATTCCCTTCTAAGTTCAACTACATGTTGTGTACAATTGAAAGGGGGAAAGATAGAAGAATAAGAAGAGAACATGAATGTGGTCAATATAGCCATGTCTTCTTATGAAGCCGTCCAGTGTAGCCAAGTCTCCACTATTATCTGCAGTCTCTCTGAAGCAGGACCAATGTGGTCTAGATACATAATTCTTTTTCTTTTTCTTTTTCTTTTTGGAATACATTATTTACATCTACATTATGGAAGAAGTGTTGCACTGCATATATCTTATTGTGCCCTTACAGATATAGAATCTTTTTTCCACACATGTTTTTAGGTCTTAGAAAAATTGTACCAGCAGACCATCCATCTTTTAAATCTTTATTGCAACCCACAACTCCCGCCTTTAGACGTCAGCACCAGTAGACCAAGTTGAGATGCACTACCCTCCCTAGAAGAGGATGGATGTCTCCACCCGTGTGCTACTCCAAGCCAAAGGATTCGGTCCCCTCACCGCCTCATCAGTAAAGAGTTATGTGCAAGGTGCTTGTCCAAGTTAGTCCTTGTCTAAGAGAGTTATGTGTGAGTCTGAGGTGTTCTACTTAGACAAATCAAGATGACATGTGAACACAGTCTTGTGGACTCAAAGAATTAAGTCGCTCGACTTGGAAAGTCTCAACTCCAATTCCTATAAGTTTCCTCTGAATTACGTAGATTAAGGTCTTAACCAAGATCCATTATTTACGTTTATTCCATACAAGTTGAAACATCAATTTCATTTATACAAAGCAAATGCACATGTAAAAAATATTTACAAATTATTTTTTTGAAAAGAAAACAAAATAAAAGACAAAATATTTTTGAAATATTTTTCAAAGAATTCTACAAATTTTTATACATTTTTTCTTTTTTTTTAATTTTTATGCATTTTTAATATTACAATGATTTCATACACATTTTACAATGAAAATTTTACATACTATATACAAGATTATACACATTTTGTCAAGATTTTACCAAGGACTTTGTACTTACAAATTTATGTACAAGTTTTACTAAGGATTTTATATACAAAAGGAATTTTTATACAAGAATCTTAATTTACAAAAGAATTCAATATACAAATAAGTACAAATAGTTATGGATTATATTCACACATGGATTTTACATGTTCATAAAATAAGTTTTATACCCATAGTTTATATCCAACGTGAAAAAAATTCAAAATAAATTAGAAACCATTCTATAAAAGTTTACAAAATATTTTACAAATAATTTAGAAAACTTTTTTTATAAACTATTTATATAACTCTTCAAATCATTTTACAAAATATTTTTCCAAACTAATTTTACCATTTTTTTCAAATCAATTTACTAAAATTTTTAAAAGCGAGTTTTTGCAATCATTTATTTCAAATATTTTACAAATACTTTTACAATATACATAATTTTGATACAAAAATAATTTACAAACATTTTACAAATAACAAATTTTACGAATGTTTTACAAAAATTTGTACAAAAATAATTTTATAAAGGTTTATACAAAATATTTTTACGGTTAATTTACAATCCCATTTTCAAATACTTTTACAAATAATTTTACAAAATGTTTTACGAAATATTTTATAAGATTTTTACAAAAGAGTTTACAAACATTTTACTAATCATTTTGCAAAACATTTTTATTCCAATTTTATAAATAATAACCACATCATTAAAATACAAAAGTACGAGTTATAAATAAGTTATATATACAATATATATGACACCTCCTCTACTTAGTCTGAACTGTGTCCTCATAGTGACCAAGAAGCAACAAAGGAAGACATAACTCGTGTTAAGTATAGAAGAGTGAAAATAATCCTATGCTGAAATGACTCAAAGAATGAAAAATAAAATGAATAGAAGTAGGTGATACTCCTAGACTTAGGATCGAATAATCCTAAATATAGAAGATTGTACAAGCGAGGAAGACCGAGGAAGAGAATGTACACGAAATCACTGACTAGACTTGTCCCCACTATACTTAGGGTAAAAGATCCCTACATATAGAAAAGAATATCGATAGGTTAGGTTCAATCGAGAGAATAGAAGAAACTGAGACGAAAATAACAAGATGAAAGGAACGACATCACTCCCCATATACTTGAGGTAAAAGATCCATAAGTATAGACAACAATAATATTAATAAAATAGAATGAAAATGAACAACTCGGTGTCTACACCCCCAATACTTGGGATAAACTACATCCTAAGTATAGCGAAAATCCAAAGCGATACTTGGGGTGTAAAACAAAAATGGAAGAAATAAGGAACAAATCAAGATGAAACACGTATATACAAAGTAGACAATGTTGATATCCCTCACGACAAGCATAGAGTTTTCGCATCTAGTTATGTGTAAAGTCTAGGACAATGCATTATCGAGGTTCACGATGATATTTGTAAGGCGAATGTTACCTGGGGTGTAAAACAAAAATGGAAGAAATAAAGAACAAATCAAAATGAAACACATATATACAAAGTAGACAATGTTGATATGCCTCACGACAAGCTTAAAGTTTTCGCATCTAGTTGTGTATAAAGTCTAGGACAATGCATTATCGAGGCTCGCGATGACATTTGTAAGGCGAATGTTATATTGTCATTGTAGTCTCAGTATAAGAACAACAACGGAGTCAATAATGTAAACAATGACACCCAAATAAGTAATTAGCGCCTTTATTCTTTCATTACGCTTAAAATCTTTGGTAAAATACATATAAATATTCATTAATTCTCATTAATTAACATTTTAAATACAATTATTAATATTATATTTAACACTTATTTTATCCAAAATAAAATAATAAAGAGAAAAGGAAAAATAAAAGAAAAGAAGGTTGTAGATATAAAATATATACATAATGATCCTAACCTCGAGACCGGGTCAATATTGACTTGGTCGACAAAATAAATAAATAGGGGGAGATAAAGATCTTAATGTATAAAAATACCAGAAAATCAAGACAATAAAAATACATTAAACATATTTTCCACATTGTAAATATTTCATCCATTTTATTTATCACTTAGATCATTTCAAATCAAAATACTTTCTTATAAAAGTTATTCATAAAATAAATATTATTTTATAAAAATATTATAAAATTTATTTAACATAAAAATAAAATATTATCATGGACCCAAAAAGCTGTAAAAGTTGACTTCTGAAGTCCATAACTACTTATAGAAAACTCCAAACGGGCCAAACTCACTTTCAAGCTTCGTTTTATACTTAATACTATTTATTAAAAATATCAAAAAATATTACAATAAAACATGTGAGTTTTGATGTTTGGGCCCCATTGTATATGCGTACTATATGTAGAAACTTTCCATATTTTTAATTAATTAATCGGAAAACAATTAACTTAATTTCATTTCTAATATTCTTCTAAAGATATTAGAACAATACAAAAATATAATTTAAGCTAAAATACGAATAAATCCCAAGTCCACGAAGTCGTACCTAAATTTTCTGAACCTTATAACTCAGGCATATGGACTCCGAATTGGCAAACTCAGTTTTAAAATAAATTTCATTTAATTATCTATAAAATGACATTGATTTCTCCAAACCAGAGTTAATATGCAAAACGTGAGTTTCGAGACCAAATTGGTATATAGATATGTTGTACAACGTACCGAAATTTATTATTATTTATATATGTTAATTTATTATATTAATATACTTTATTAATATTTTACTATTAAATTAAAATACATATTTGTTTATTTATTTAAGTAATTTTTTAATTATATACTTAATTATATTTTTTATTTAATCACTTAATTACTCATTTAAGTATTTAATTAACTATATAATTATATCTTAATAAATTATTTAATATAATTCTTAATTTAACCAATTATTAATTTAATTCAATTAATTTATTTTATTTTTTATTTTCCTTTTCTCTCAATTCCCCCATCTTCTTATTGCGCATCTTCTTCCTCCGCTTGTCGCTACCCTCGTTACTCTCCGCCTCTGCTCAACAGTTTGGTCGTTGGGCCATTCAACCAACAACCCTGGTCACCAGATCCCATCTCCGATGACCACAACCGCTTCCTTGGCCCTCAAGCCATCTCCATTATAAATAGGTCTTTCCTCCTCCAGAATCGGCCATCCACCATTTTGCACCTCTTCGAGCTAGGGCTGGCAAGATCAACACTGGTGCGTCTTTGCTCCACCGTGCGTCAAGCCTCCAAAGGTCGCCTCCTCCACAGCAGGAAACTATCCACGGAGCTTCGTTGAGCTTCGACATCAAGCACCTTCCCATTCCCAGGTTAGATCCGTCTTCTGTAATCTCTTCCCTTCCTCCTTATTTTCTCTTCTCAATCTATCTCTTCTCTCCTCAATCTGCCTATTCTCTTCTCGATAGCTCTATTCCTCCTTCAATTCCATCTGCGAAATTTGTCACAAAAACCTATTTCGTCTACACCCACTTCGAATTCCATCCGTATTTTGACCTATATCCTACTCATTTGTATACCTCCGATCACGCACGGTGATCGGAGTTCATGAGCGACGACTTCCACCACCGCTACCTCCGCCACTCACCCAATCGTTGTTCTCCTTGGTCTTCTGGCCGAGGACCTGTGCCTTGAGCCTTGTTTGATCATGTAGATAACCCGCATCTAGAGTTTTGATTTAAAGTCATAGCATCGGAGGAGCAAGCCGCCGCATCATTCCGATTCGAACAGTAACTCGAGTCCTCGCTACCACCTGGACCTTCATCATTAGGAGAAGAGCATCACCGACTTGTTTTAAATGAAGCAGCACAACCTCGAGTCCTTGCACTCCACCACCGATTTCATCGGAGCTACGAAGCACCACCGCAAGCAGGTCAACAAAGCTCTGCCATCACCAAGAGAATCGCCGCCTGCGAACCAGACATTGGGGAAGAACAACCTCGTTCCCCCATGTCCGAGAAGAACCGTCGGATCTGAAGTGATCCGATGCACGATAGTGAGACACGCGACGACATCAGCGTAAATCATCACCCCACTGCTGAAGGGAGAAGCACGTGAGCCGTGCGTGGAACCAGAGATATCTTGGGCATTTTACTTCTATATCCTTAACATTTATGTTATTCTAAACAGGTCCCTGCTAGACAAGAACACATGAAACATCACGTGCATCATGTGATTTTGAGCGAAACACTTCCGAACTTTCTGATTATTCCACGAGCATCCCCAGATTTCCTGTTAATTACATCCATACCCCTATAACTGTATATAAATCGCATACATACCATATACATGTAAAATAAAGTACAAAATATAAAAATATAATAAAAATACATATAAATTCCCTATATTATACAACATAAAATATTGAATAGTATCTTGCAAAATAAAAATATTTTTTATTTTTAAAAAATCAATTAAAACACTAAAAAATATAAACTTTAAAAATCATAAAATTATAAAAACACATTTAAAAATATAAGAAAAATTATCTACGATATATTTTACTCTATTTTACATAATAAACCAAAACTAAAACAAAAATCAAATATTTAAACCAATAAAAATATAAAATTCATTAAAACTTTGAAAAATCATAACTAATTCAAGAAAAATAAAAAAATATTTATTACATATCATTTTAAAGATAATTTTTCTAATTTCTAATAAAAATAAAATAAAAATATTTTTATAATGTTTACCATTTTAAAAATCGAAAATAAAAATATATTTTCAATAAAAACCTAAGTTTTACCTTAAAATAAATCAAAACTCATAAAAATTCAAAAAACCCCTTAAAAATTCATAACAACAGTAAAAAAACATAAAAATAATAAAAATAAAAACCATATAGAAAAATTAAAAAAGTGTTTTCCAAAATAATAGAAAATAACAAAATACTTAAAATGCACAAAAATAATATAAAATTTATAAAAATCTAGAAAAATCTAGAAAAATAAATAAAAATTTAAAAACCCATAAAACCTTAATTTTCTATTGTTTTCGCCTAGTTTCCAACAGTTTGCCTCCATAAGTACGACACTATCGTACTTGACACTATAGACATCTTGTTTATGAGTATAAATAATAAAATGTATTTTCTGCTGAAATTCGACCCATCATTATAGCGATAGTTGTCTGTTTTTAGACGACTCGATGGGTGTGTTTTTCACCTCACATCCCATTGATGCTTACACCTCACAACTTTTGGGTGAGGCTTAAGCCTCAAGATGCTTTTTGTCAAAAAAAACGTTTCGACTCATTTATGGCAAGCCATGCCACTTAAGTAATTATTTAATTATACACTTAATTATATTTTTTATTTAATCACTAAATTACTCATTTAATTATTTAATTAACTATATAATTATATCTTAATTAAATTATTTAACATAATTCCTAATTTAACCGATTATTAATTTAATTCAATTAATTTAATTTATTTTTCATTTTCCTTTTGTCCCACTTCCCCGAGCTTCTTCTTGCACGTCTTCTTCCTCCGCTTGTCACTAACCTCGTTCCTCTCCGCCTCCGCTCAACAGACTAGTCGTTGGGCCGTTCAACCAACAATCCTGGTCATCGGGTCCCATCTCCGGTGACCGCAACCACTTCCTTGGCCCTCAAGCCATCTCCATTATAAATAGGTCTTTCCTCCTCTAGAATCGGCCATCCGCCATTTTGCACCTCTTTTTTCATAGCTCTGAGGGAAAGGGAAGTTGCGAGAGTGACAGCCTCATCCTCTCCTCCTCCATCGAGTGATTCCTGGATCTCGGGCTAGCGAGATCAACGCTAGCGTGTATTTGCTTTGCTACATGTCAAGCCATCAGAGGTCGCCTCCTCGACAGCAGGAAACTATCCACGGAGCTTCGTTGAGCTTCGACACCAGGCACCTTCCCATTTCCAGGGTAGATACGTCTTCTATAATCCCCTCCCTTCCTCCTTTTCTCTTCTCAATCTATCTCTTATCTCCTCAGTCTGTCTATTCTCTTCTCGATTTCTCTTTTCCTCCTTCAATTCTATCTGCAAAATTTGTCTTAAAAACCTATTTCATCTACATCCACTTCGAATCCCATCCATATGTCCTCGCCACCACCTGGAACTTCATCGTTAAGAGAAGAGCATCACCGACTTGTTCTGAACGAAGCAGCACAACCTCGGGTCCTCGCGCTCCACCGCCGATTTCATCGGAGCCACGAAGCACCACCGCAAGCATATGAACAAAGCTCCATCGTCATCGAGAGAATCGCCTCCTGTGAACTTACATGCCATATTATCGACAAAACCATGCGAGTATCCCTTATGGTTCCTTCTAAAAGTAGAACAAGGTATAAAATTGCATACCCCAGAACTTGCTCCATCTGTCAAGAAAATGTCATCAGCATTAGCAGGATAACCATCTCTCCCTGCAATTCCTGCTACAATCGCATCTCGTTAGCCCTTTATACCCTGTTGAGAAGTATGCATCAAATGATAAGTTACATTCATCTCAATCCGTTCATGTCAAAATCAGCTCAAGAGGTCCTCCTTGACTGTGCTGCAATGAACATGAGAATGTACTTAATTATTGAATTCTCGTATTAACTTTAATTATGCAACCTATCGATTGAATCTCTAAAAAATGCTTTCATGCTTGACAGAATTGGAACTCGAGCAATGGGTGTTGGAATCTGACTATAAGTATAATATAATAACTCACTAGCAACATACATTAACAATACACCATTATACAATACAACATCCCAAAATGTACATCACTTCAGATACAATCACTCATTTATACTCTCTAACTATACATCACTCAAGCTCTCTATACTTTCCTCTCCAATATACTTGGTGGCTTTCTAACTCTCTTGGTTCTTCTCTTGGTTTCTTCTCTTGGGTTGATTACACTCCAACCTCATGGTTCCTATTTGTAGAGGTCAATGGAGTACACTAGAAAAAGTGATGGCTTCTTAAAAAAGCCAACTTTGGAGATGGCTTCTCAAGGAGACCAACAATAACTTCTCAAGTAAGCCAATAATAGCTTCTCAAAGAAGCCAACTTAGATGTGGCTTCTCAAAGAAGCCAACATAAGGATTTCTCTAGGACCTTGCTTAATTAGTGGAGATGTCGATTATTAACACTTCCCCTTAACATCGTCTCTTCACAATTCAAGTTATCTTCAAAAATACTTAATCTTCGTTGTGTTGAGTTCTTTCATAAATATATCTATTAGTCGGCCTTTCCTCACTAATGACTTCATGTCAATCTCTTCTTATAGAACCTTCTCCATCTTTGTGATCACAGCCTAGGCGGGCACCGCCCGCTCGCTCTTATGCTCCTGCACCATCTGCGCCCTCTTGCATATCCTCTTTGCGATCTCCGCTCAGCACATCACCTTTGCCGCACACGCCCGCTGGATCATGGGCCTTCGTTTTGACCCCATATCGTGCTTCTTGATAGTCATTATGTGAGATCCCTCTTGGATGTCTTGTTCCACGACCTTGGGGTCGTATAGCTCCGACATCCTCAGCTGCCTCCATCGGGAGAGGACAATCAGATCCCACTCCTACGTGATGGTACATATGCTCCTCATTGGCAGCATTGGTTGATATTTTCGAGGTGCTTCTTCTTGAGTGATTGTTGCATCTGCGTACTTGGGATTTGGCTTTCTGAGTCTGTCGGTCCTTCTTAGAGGCATAATCGGATCCTCTTCGATCGCATGTCGGATGTGATGGATTTCTTCAGTAGTTGGCTGATGAACTCCACTCCTCCAATGACTCACCATTTTATTAGGTGTCTTATCTTCTTGTTAGATCTCCTCGAGCGTTTCTTCTAGTTGATCTTTTGAGGATTGCAGGTCTCGTAAGATAGATTCTAGAGATGACCACCATGATGATGCTTGATCAAAGACAACATTTCTTGACACATAGCACTTGCCAATGACTAGATCACAACATCTCCAACCTTTCCTTTCATTATCATATCTGACAAAAATGCATTTTACTACCTTTTTGTCGAACTTGCTGCGAAGGTGGTAAGGAACGAAGACATAACAAACATATCCAAATACTCAAAATTGACTTACTATTGGCTTGAGTATTGTTAGCTTCTCAAAGGGAGAGAAGAATCCCAACCTTGCCTAAGGTAACCGATTAGTTACATCAGCTACTGTCTTCATGCATTCTGACCAAAATCTTTGTGGAATGCTCTTCGCATGCAATAAGCTTCGGTAGATTTCTGCAAGATGGTGATTTTTCCATTCTGCTACTCCATTTTGTTGTGGCGTGCTCGGACATGTTAGTTGCCTTCTGATTCCAACTTGCTTTAGGTAATTGGTGAATTCCTCCGAGATATATTCTCCACCATAATTTTTTCGATTTCTTTCTCAACTTTCTCTCTAAATTCCTTGAATGTAGAGAAAACATCATACTTCTTTGAGAAAGTAGAGTCAAATGTACCTTGAGTATTCGTCGATGAGTGTCACCATATATCGCATACCACTGATTGATGGAGTCTTGACTGGTCCGAACACATCTGAATGGATCAGTTCCAATGGTTCCTTGGCTCGATATTTTGACTCCTTATAAGGCAACTGATGGTCCTTATCAAACTGATATCCAGCACATATTGTGTCTTAAGACCCTTGAGCATTGATTCTGCATCATTATCTTAAGCTTGTGATAGCTCACATATCCAAGCCTAGCATGCCAAATATATACAGTCTCATTTTTCTTTGTCTTATATACGTATACATATTCTGCTGACATAATGTAGATAGACTCAACTCTTCTTCCCTCCATGATGGCAGTATCAGGTAACTTGAGGTTTCAATACACTCGCACGTCCTCAGGTCCGAACACCACATAATGTCATGCAGATGTAAGTATACACGGAGAGAAGATTTTTCTTCATACTTGGTACATGGTACACATGTTCTAACTGCACCTCATTGGAGTTGAAGCGTGGCACTATCGTTGTAGTACCAATATGGTATAGTGGCAGCTTTGAGTTGTTGGCTATCACAACAACTCGCCCTCCTTTGTATTCAGACATGTTGCTGAGCTTGCGTTTATCTCTGGTCATATGATTGGAGCAACCGGAATCCACAATCCAATCATTGTCATAATCAACACCTTTTGTCATGGTTGTTGCCAACGTCATTTCTTCTGATTCGATAATCGCCATCAATGCTTGTTGCTCCAAATCTTCTTCACTAAGATCTTCTAGTGATAGTTTGACACTGCAGAATTGCTTTGTATTGTCTTTTTCTTTATTGTACAGTCTTGTGCAAAATTCCCCTTTCGTCTGCAATTGAAGCATTCTCCATTTTCTTTTTCTGCAAAGAATCATTTGGTCTTTGTGATCAGCCATATGAAGCTCCCCCTATCTTGAAACTCCTCTGAGAATGTTGCTTCCACTGAGGAGATGAGTCTTTTTGATACAGCTCCTTCATCTTCCCTCGTTTATGTTCATGAAACAGTGCTTCTTCACTACCTTTTACTAGCAGGCTAGACATTTGATTGGCTAAAGTCTCTTGATTTGGTAAGAGACTTTCAAACTCTAAGAGAGTTAGTTGTTTAGATTGGCTAAAGTCTCTTGATTTGCTAAGAGACTTTCAAACTCTAAGAGAGTTAGTTGTTTAGACCAATCGGATATGGTTGTTACGAGAGCACCATATTCTGGTCGTAATCCATGATTGATGATCCTTCGCATTCGTAACTCACTAATCTTTGATTCTTGATCTAATTGGGATATTTAATGACATAGAAAGCGTACCTTGTTGAAATGCTGGTTGATTGTCATCACTCCTTGTTTGAGAGACATCAGGTCGTTCTCCAAGAATTGAAGTCGAACATCATTCTTGCGTGAGAACAATTTAGCAAATATGTCCCATGCTTCCATTGGTGTAGCGACTTATCGAATATGCTCGATCAGCTCCTACTCGATCATGGTCTTTAATATGAACATTGTCTTACCAGCTATGATATTCCATTTCCTCAGGGCATCGACATTCTCCTTTGGTGGTGGTGTTGTATCATCTCCTCCAACAATCTCCCAGAGATCCTTTCCTTGTAAATAAGATTCGATGCAGATCCTCCAGTAACTGTAATTGTGCCAATTCAGCTTCTTGATCCCAAAATCAGAGTTGAATGGATCCACCATAATTTTTGTGGAAACTATATTTTTCTTTCGCCCAGTGAAGTTGGTCCTAGACCTATTTCGATTACAGTCCCTGACTACACACGAACATAATTTTCCCTTACTAAAACTCAAGACTTGACTGGACACACAGATAGAGGCTCCTCTAATTTATTTAGAGACCTCTATTGTAACTGGAGGACTTGGTTTTCTACAATGTGGGGACTGCACCCTTACCAATTAGGACCCTAGCAAGGCTCTGATACCAGTTGTTGGAATCTGACTACAAGGACAATATAATGACTCACTAACAACATACATTAACAATACACCATTATACATTACAACACCCCAAAGTGTACACCACTTCACATACACTCACTCACTTATAATCTTTAACTATACAACACTCAAGCTCTCTATACTTTCCTCTTCAATATATTTGGTAGCTCTCTAACTCTCTTGGTTCCTTCTTTTGGGTTGATTACGCTACAACCTCATGGATCCTATTTATAGAGGGCAATGGAGTACACCAGAACAAGTGATGGCTTCTTTAAGAAGCCAACTTTGGAGATGGCTTCTCAAGGAAGCCAACAATAGCTTATCAAGTAAGCCAATAATAGCTTCTCAAAGAAACCAACTTAGAAGTGGCTTCTCAAAAGCCAACATAAGGATTCTTTAGGAGCTTGCTTAATTAGAGGAGATGTTGATTATAAACAATGGGAGATAATTACAAGAGAGAGAGGAAGAGATAGATAAGCAAATAAGTAGCTCGTGCACCTGAACAATCTGAGAGGTTCTTCTTTATGCAGGAGTGCTGGATGATCCAACAAAGCAAGTACCTAAAAGCAAAATGCAAAGGCTTTAGCTACGTGAAATTCGAAGGAGATCAGAAATTCCACCGCCAATGATACCACTCTATAGAATGTAATCGGTTCCTGACCCAAAGATTGCAGATTTCCGATGTTACAGTAAAGGATCTGAGTACACGATAATTGACATGAAGCAAAGCAAATTGGGGGATTCCAACAAAACATTAGACGCTGTCCCAAACAAAATGCAAAAGAAAATTTAACAGAACGAAGTAAAGAAGCAAATCACTTAGATAGCAATCGCGCAGATCACAAGAACAAAAGAGTTGTGAAAGAATACAGAAAAAAGATCCCCACCCAAATACCCAACCACTGTCAGACGGCAAGCAAATCATTGCATGTCATGAGAGAACCCAAACAGAAGCATTACCCACAAACTCAAAAGCAGAGACAACAACAGGGATCGAAATAGATATCCGACCTTTGGGTTGATAACTTGATATTGTCCACGGTGATGAGGCCGACCATCTCAGCAGCAGCTCCGTGCAGACGACCTGTCAAAGGCAACGGAATTTCACCTGTGGCGAATCTCCGCATGATGTAGTGTTGGTGGTGGATCTGCAGAAAAGCGTCGTAGTCATCACGTCGTGTGACATGAGCGAAGACTTCCATTTCTTTTCTTTTTTCTGTCTGCTACATATATTATAATACGCAAAAAAGGGGAGGAGAAAAGGAGTGTTCTTGCAACGCACTCCTCAGCAGATATGTGGAGATCTCCGGTGGTTGACAATTGAGTTGGGAAGGAGGGAGTGGCGTGCTGGGAGGCTCAAAGGTGAGGGCTTTTGGCACGGCCGCATTGAAGTTAGATTCTTCTAATGATGGTGATGATGTTCCATTCCATTGGGTCTGGAAGGGAAACCCATCTCTTCCACGGATGAAGAAGCATGCAAGGATTTTCTTTTCTTGTACGATGCTACGAGGGCAGATGTCTATGTTCTTTGTTTTTTTATTTTTTTAGTGTAATTACAAATATAGAGGATCATGTGCTACATGTCGAAATGCAGCAGATTCTACAGTAGCCATGTGCGTCGCTCGATTACGATCGAGCGATTCGTACGATTTTACATTTTTTTGTAGGTTCGTACCATGCAAAATCATGCGAACCGCTCGATCAAGATCGAGTAGCTCACGCCATCACAGCAGGGACACCACCACAGGACACGATCCACCTCCAATTGCTAAAGAGGGCATAAGTTAGGCCAATATTTGTTTTATATAGATTTTGACATATGTACATGTATATCCATTTTCATATAAAAATACAATAATAATAGATTTATTTTTTTTGAAAGGAAAAAAGGGTGCACTACCGTAGAGGCAAGCACCCAAAAAACTTTATATTCATAAATTAAACATCATAGTTACAGGGTCCAAGAATCCCAGAGGATCTTGGCATGTTGTATTGCATTCTCAACATATTATCGCTCACTCCTAAAATACACCCCATTCCTCGCAAGCCAAATAGCCCAGAGGGTTGCGGCAGACTGGATCTTTGCATTGGTATGGCCATTTATCGACGACTCAATAGAATGCCTGAAAGATAGACAGCTCTCTGACTCGATCTCTACGATGGCGGCCTCCCTCCACACATCTTTTGACTTCGGACAGGTAAAGAAAAGATGATCGATATCCTCTGCCTCCCCAAAACAACGTCGGCATAGAACATCAGAACTATTTGGGTGTCCACCTTTACGGTTCGACACCCTTTTTCCTTCAAAAAAAGAACATCAGAACTATGAAACAGTCTCGTCCTTCGAGCACTAGTCAACAACCTCTCTCTGCCCAACAACCACATGAATACTTTGACCCGACGCGGGATCTTCCACCTCTAAATCTGACCCAAAGATGGATTCACAATCCCTGGATCAAAAACGTATAATGTCTATAAAGCTTTATAGGCCTTCTTCACCAAGAAACTGCCATCCGACCATACCCAATGATCATGCCTATCACATGGAGTTCCCACCTGAGAGAGTGTGTCTCTCAAGCATTGCAAGGCAACCGTATTCTCAGAAGATAGTTGTGAACGGAATGTAGGTGACCAACCATTCCCATTCCACGCCTTGCGGACACGCAATCTCCGATTCTCTGCCAATCCAAATAAACTAGGAAAAAGATTACGAAGCTTCCCAACACCCGACCAGTCGTACTCCCAAAATCTGAAGGTATCTCCATCGCCAAGACATGGTCGCATCATCTGTGAAATTTGAGGGAGGATGCAACTGACCCCGTGCCAAAAGTTAGAGGGCTTAGATACACTGCCCAATCTCCAGTTTAGTGCCCCCGAAGCTCCATAGGTTCTTCGAAGCAAAGTGCAAGTGAGGTCCGAGCCACTTCCCCAGATACGGGCAACCCATTTAGCTAGTAAGGCCCAATTCATCACGTCCAGGTCAAGAACACCAAGGCCACCATCATCATCCGATAGAGTGACAGTCTTCCACCCAACTAAGGGCACACCTTTGGAGTCACCCGATCCAGCCCAGTAAAAACGACGCATCAACTTCTCCAAACGATTATGAACTCCCATTGGAAGAAGCCTGGATGATATAGAAAATAGGAATGGCGGATAACACCGCCTTCAAGAGAACCAGACGTCCTCCCCTAGAGAGGCACGAGGCTCGCCAGCCAGCAAGGCGTCGTTCCACCCGCTCCATCATAGGCATCCAATCAGATTGGTGCAAGCGACCAGATACCAAAGGCAAGCCCAAGTAGTTGAGAGGCAGTGCTCCGCGTTCGGAGCGCAGGGATATCCCACACTCCATTACCTCCTCCTCCATCATATTAAAAGGAACGAAGACAGACTTGTCATCATTAATCCTGAGGCCCAAGACATCTCCAAATAGATCCAAAATAGTAGCAATCCCCTTTACTTCCCGAGCATCCCCCTCCACAAAGAAGATCGTATCATCCACAAACTGAAGTAGAGGGATAGACAGCTCATCAAGATGATACCCGATACAGAAGTTCCCATCCACGGCTTTATTAACCATCCGTGATAAAGCGTCAGCCACTAAGACAAAAAGCAAAGGGGCCAGGGGGCACCTCTGTCTGACTCCCCTCTGAGGCTGGAAAAAACCATCTTCCTGCTGCCCCTTCACCAATATCGAAATGGATGTTGTGGTTATGCATCTTTTCATCCATTTAATCCACTCATCTGGAAAGCATCGCCTCGAGAGGGACGCCCAAATGAATCGCCAGCTGACACAATCATAAGCCTTGGAGAAGTCGACCTTCCAAAGCATCCCCTTGATATTTTTCCTCTTCCAATCAGCAATAATTTCTGAAGCAATGATTACCCCATCCATCATATGTCTGTCGGGAATGAAAGCCGTCTGAGAATCAGCAACAACCGAGCCGAGAACCTCATGCAAACGGTTCACGAGCACCTTCGCCACAATTAGATAGATGGAGTTCGAGAGGGCAATAGGTCGGAAGTCATGATGAAGCCACGTTTCATCATCTTTATTCTATCATTTTGGCCTTGAAAACCCTAGTAAATGCGTAAAAATAGCATTAATTCATGCATTTTAGCATTCATGCATATGTGTGTAAAGATTGTATAAAATACGGTTTTTAATGCCAAAATTATAGAATAAAGAAAAGAAAAGAAAAAGAATAAAATATTGTAAATATTTTATGACCCGAAACCCCGAGACCTAGGCATCTTGATGAATAGGTCGACAAGGAATAAAGTAGGGGGAGATAAGGGCTAAAACACAGGTAGAATACCTATACATTTTATTCGTTCTTTATTCATTTTGGGACCTATTTTTGGTTCCACTTTTTGTACATCAAATAAATAAACTTTGTACATGAAAGTTGTAGATAATTTTATAAAGAAAAATACAAAATTGATTTCACAGAAAAATAATGTACAGATAAAAAGTTATGGTCTGAATAAAAATCCAGAATGCCAACTTCCCAGACCCGTATCTCACAAACGGAAACTCCAAATGTAGCAAACTCACCTTTAATTGTATATAGAAGAAAATAATCTAATTAATGGTGGTGGTTTCGCATTTGGCGGAGCTACGGTTTGAAAGTTGACTTTTGGACCCACATTGTATACTTGTACATATTAAAATATTCAATTTATTATTTATTTATTATTTTTTTATAATTTTATATTTTTATAATGTTGTAAATAATACTTATAATAATTATGTACATTAAAAGAAGAATAAAAACCTAATAAAAACAAAAATAAAATACTTAAAAATAAAAGACATAGATACATTACCTATAGACATACCTATACAAAACATACTTGTATTTTATTAAATATACAAAATAAATCAGAAAAATAAAATAAAAATATATATGTGTATATAAAAGTATTTTATAATTTTATAAAATCATAAATAAAAATAATAATATTAAAAATACCTAAATAAAAATAAAATACTTAAATACATAGATATAGATACCTATAAGGGTATAAATGCAAACTTGTAAAAATACACTTCCTAAAAATAAATAAAAATCATAATAAAATAATTTATAATTTTTTAAACATTTTTTATTTTATAACCTAATTAAAATACTATCATTTGTTATTTTTTATTAATTTAACAAGGGTTTTTCCCTGGTTGGTCCACGTGGACCAACCAGGTTGGTCTGACAGTTGACCTTTGGTCAACTGTCTGACCCCCCCTGCCCCTGTCAGATATTGGGTTTTTCGCCCACTTTCGCCCTTTTTTCGAGGCCTCTCCATTCACCGATTGAGGTCGACGTCTTCTGCAAATATCTTCCCCTATCCTTCCTCTTACACGCCCAACGATTGTATCGGGGATTCGACCTCTGACGCGCTCGATATGCCTCGTTGAAAGTGCCCCGTCGACCACTTTCAAAAACCCCCCATTTCCATCCTCCAACTTTTGAACCCTCTTTGACCACTGTTCTCCCTCTCTTTGGCGAGCTCTGGACGGGGTCTTGTGACAGGAGACCCTCCAGCTCCCTTCTGGCGTGATCAGTCGGCCGTCGAGTGGTCTCCACTCCCATCTCCGGCCAACGGCCGTGAGGTTCAACCTTGGGCTCGCCTCAGCCCTCGAGGTCGTCCCCTTCCTGTTTCGTTCCATTTTTTTGCTCATTTTCCATCCCCACATCAATCTCCCAACTTTTATAACTGAATTTGGTGTTTCAGTTGGCTATCTCCTCCATCGTCGAAGTTCGCCGGACTCGCTCCGACGAACCTCCCATCCACACCAATACGAATTCAACCCAGCCGTTTACCCTCCTGGAACCGATGTACTGTTGATTTGCGCGTTTTTGCAGGTCCCAGGAGAGGGGGCAACGCTACAGGACGCCGGAGAAGACGAAGCCGCAGCCGCCCGCGCGCCGCCGCGCGCGCCTGTGCAGAACAAGAACGCGGGGAAGGTCGCGCGCTACAGGCACCGTCCATTTTTTCCCCCCGCATAGCAGGTGCCGTTGGATGAAGTCCGCCCTCAGCCGTTGATCGCCTCAAGCAGATCTAATCTAGACCGCACAGCCCAACGGGTATCGCGCAACCAGGACTTGACACGTGTTTAAGTGGCGGAACCACGACCGTTGGATACGCCCTCTGGCTGGGCATTTTGCATCGTAAGCCCCGGCATCTTTTGTATTTATGAATTAACTCTTAAACCTTCTTCTGCATGTGATAAACTTTGTAATATTTAGACATAAGCCCCCAGTGCTTTTGCTTTTTGCGGACAGCCCCTCACCAGGTCACGTGCTACAAGCACGTGACTCGGTGAATTTTTGCACGTCATCCCCCTGGGGTCGTATGTATTTAGGTTTAATACGGAACTTTTCATAGGCAGTTCATTTTGTTCTGGCGTAATTGCATAAAACCCCCTGGATTCCTGCTAATTACAAAAACGTCCCCGCCAGGTCGCGTGCTTCGCACGTGGCCCTGGCGCTTTTGCAGGGGACCTCCCCGTGTTTCTGAGCATTGGCTTTTGGTACTAAAATGCTATTTGCAGCTAATTAAATTGTGGGAGAATTGCAATCTTGCCCTTGAACCTTTTTGGATATCACAAAATAGCCCCTGGGAATGTGGTTTTTCTTTTTGTTGCTTGTATTATTGCATGCATCTACTAAACCCTAAAAAAATCTACAAAAATTAACTTAAGTTCCTATTGCATTGTAGATTTATGTCATATTTTTATTTCTCGCAATTATTGCATTTTATTATTTATTAAAAATCAAAAAACATCTATTTTCAGCACTGTTAGCATTAGAAAATACCAAAAAAATATAAAAACACTCCAGAAAATTCCCAAAAAAATATATTTTGTTCCTTTTAGTGTGTTTTAATTTCAGACCAAAAATCATTAAAAAAATATAAAACCAAACTCCAAAAAATTGCAAAACTCTAAAAACCTTCATAAAAATTTATAAAATCCATAAAAACTCCAAAAATAGTGTTTTCTTTTTCTAGATTTTCTTTGTTTTATTATCTTTGAGTGAAAATTAATTTGGAGAATTTTTGTTACTGTTTGCTATTTTATTTCTCCATTTTAGTTTCAGCTTTGTGTTTTCTTCACTGTTTGCTTTATTTTGATAATTAAAAATACCAAAAACATTCTAAAAATTACCCAAAAATCACAAAAACAGTAAAAAAGTATAAAAAGACCAAAAAGACCTTGTTTCTTTATTTTTGAGTATTTTTACCTATTTTTATAAATACCTTAGCTTGTCTTTTATTACCTTGTCTTTATTTTCCAATATTGAAAAAGAAAATATAAAAAAAATATAAAATATAAAAAGAAAATATAAAATCAGTAAATTAAAAATCAAAATACAAAAATACAAAAATTAAAAATTAAATAAAAAAATTATAAAATTAAAAACCCACAAAAAAAAATAGCATAATAGGCACTTGATCACAACTCACACATTTTGAGCACTTGTGCCCCGATCTACCTGTCTGCTCCCTGTGTTCGACCTCTACAATACTTGCACCTATACACATCTTGTTGTAGAGTTATAATAAATTTTAACTCCGCACATTTACATTCATTGTTTGATTTAATTGTTGTGGGTTAATTGTTGTTTGAATCGGGATTTCGAGCGGTCACCGCATCGACTGCGGTTTCGCCTTGTGAAACCGTACGACCCTCTATTTCTCGGTTCAACAAATGGCGCCGTTGCCGGGGAGCAACAGCGCGTAGTTCGGGTCTTGTTTGTGATTGTGATTTATTGTCTATTTTCGCGGCTTTTATTTCTGCTTGTTTTATTTTGCATTATTTTTGATACATCTTGTGAATTGTCTAACCACTCTCCTTGTTTGGATTCCGTGCGAGGTACGTGGATCGAGGGAGGAGCCCCTCTTGGAGCACCTTGGCACCCACGTGAAGCGGCTCTAGCTGAGCACGAAGAAGAACTGGGAGGATTTTGCAGGACAATTTCTTAGCATTTATTTTCTTGCATTGTATTTTGTAATTTAAGTGAGAGAGAGACCATTAATTGTAATAATACAGGTACCCCCGGACTTGGACTTTAGAGCCTAATTTCCAAGTGATTGTTCACTTGGAGGCTCTCGCGGTTTTTGTCGGCTTTTTCTCGCATTCTTTTTATTTTGTTTTGTTTTTCGATTTTCTTTCTTTTGTGTGATTGAGCCCCTAGTTCTAGGATTGCTTGCGATAGACTAAGGCCAAACACCTAATACCTTGCATGCTCCTATAGTATCGTTTGGACTTAGTCAAATTTAAACAGTCGCGTCGTCATCTTCTAACCCGTGTGCCGTGAGCGAGCCCCATCAAGCGCTACTCCTGAACTCGAGTGTGTCGAGAAGAGGAGGGGTAAGCCAAGACCGGACTCCAGGGTTGAGGATTGGTGGACGACTTGTGGTTCTTCCCGCTAATAGCAATTTTTGAACTTAGGGCGATTTCATCGGCTTTGCATTTGCATATAGATAGGTTTCAATTCTGCTGAGCATCCTTGCATGTAGAGTGCTGGAGGCAAGGTGAGCATTTACGCTTTAGCATCCATCATTATTTGCCGCCTGCATTGCTTTTCCGACTCTACCTCTGATTTTGCCAACCTAGGATCTTAAAGGAATTGAATCCCCGATAGGCTCGTGCATTTGTTATTAAAAATCCAAAAAAAAAAGTGATAACCAAATAAAATTGGGACTGCTAACATTACTTGACCCTAAAATTCACCAAAAAGAAAAATTTTGTATTGGGGCAAGTAATCCCCTCATTGTCTTCGTTTTACTTGCTCGCGCGCACACTAAGGTTAGAGCCTAAAATCCCATTCAGCCCCTAAGTGTTTGCGCAATATTTTGACTTCTCACCTAACTCTAAAACAGACAAGATAAAAAGACCGCATTTTACGGTCTCTACCGAGTTGAGTAGGTGAATTGAGGGTTTGCATTCTTTCATTTTTGCTTGTGATTGTTTTGTGTGTGTCCTAGATCATCCCTGCGCATTTGCGCCTTCTTCTTCACTCTCTTGACTTGACCATCGTGCTCTCCCGATCATTTTCTTTTGTTTTCGAGATGGACGACTGGAGCGTATTCTATCCGGACTTCGCGGATCCCTCCTTCACTCCAGCCGGTCCACCTCCTTTTTTCCAGGAGGACCTTGCTCCTGACTTTTGTACATATCCGCCTCAGCCACAGTATCAGGACTCGGATTTCTACCCACACCCACCTCTATCTCCACCTATGTATTATCCGCCTCCACCTTCACATCCACCCGAGACTGAGCTGATGGAGTCACCTTTCATGGAGTCCACCCTTGAGCACTTGACCCAGATGATGGATCATATGAGACAGAGGATTGACACCCTCACTAGTACCAATAAGAGCGACCATGATATTCCACCATTTGATGATATGGGTTCACTCGAGGATTTCCATGAGAGCTTGCAATCGCCAAAAATACAAAAAAATGAGAAAAATTTAAAAATACAAAAAGAGTTCGGGAGACACACGATCGAGTCGGACTGTGAGGAAAGCGCCCACTTGCCAGACTTCTTGACCACACATGCATTCACACCCAGTCCCACCTTTGACCCCGAGGATGCCGCTGTACAGACTGCTCTTGGCATGCCTCATGTATATGCTGATTCCGACTTCCTCCCTTGTATGGAGGAGGTCCAAAAATTCAAAAAAATGCTGACTGAACCCGAAGTGGTGGCCACCATTCATGAGATTATCCGTGCCCCACTTCAGCAGGCCATGACCCATATGTCTGCTCCTCTTCCCAAGAAGAGAAAGCGGAGGAGCAGATCTGAGCGTCATATCTTGACCATGGCCACTGCCCACGCCATCACACACCGTCCCATTCCTCGGAAGAAGAACACTGCCACACCTTTCATTAGCTGCACAATCTCTGACCACACATGTGATCACACTCTCCTAGACGGCGGTGCTTCGATTAGCATCATACCCTTCTCACTGGTACAGTCTCTTCACTTAGGGCCTCTCAAGAAGACCAGGATGATCGTACAGTTTGCTGATGGATCAATTAAGAGGCCGAAGGGTATCCTTGAAAACGCCGTCATATCGATTCAGGGCACGAGCCACAATGTTGATTTTGTCGTATTGCCCATGGAGACCTCCACAGGGGAGCATTCTCCAATCATCCTGGGACGACCATTCCTCGCCTCTGCGAGGGTCGTTATTGACTATGGATCAGGAGAGATTCGCTTCCGTCCTGCTGACGAGAGTGAAGTGTTGATCACCGCACCCACTGCCGACCAGAGACCTGCACCTGATATGACTTCACCTATCTTGGCTGACCCCGAGGACTATGATCTATATGAGGATATCAGAGAGACCTTCTTCATGACCGATGATGAGACCCGAGAATTCCTCTCCAAGGAGGAAAGCTCGGAAAGCATAGACCTTGGTGTTTCCGCTTCCTGTGATTGGCGATGTGTTGATGACATCCGCGGGATTTACACGATCGACACTATTGAGCGGAGGGCAGATTTAGAGACTATACAGGACGGACATGCTTTGACTACTTCCACTGATGAGTCCGCTCCTGTCCATGAAGATACTGATGAGACTAAGGCCGAATTTGATTTTGTTGCTTTTCTTCAGAGATTCGGGCCTTTTGATGAGAAAGATGATCCGGTTGAGATTATAGAGGACGAACAGAGTTCGACTACTTCCACCGATGAGTTCGTGCCTTTTGGTTTTGACCTGGATGACTCCTCGCAGGACGACTCCGAGTACACTACTTCCGATGATGATGAGTTCGTCCCATTCCACTTTGATATCAGCGAGACTCCCAAGGCCGGACCTAGCCGTACTTCTTCCACTACTCCGTCTGTGCCTTCACACCCTAGGGCCCCTGAGGACTTACACCCCGTCGACCCTGATCGGATTCCGTCCACTGTGGACCCCGATGTCGACCTGCATCACACCAGATCCATTCCTCAGCGGTCTCGCAAGAAGGTTCGCTTTCTACCTTCTTGACCCTCTGTACATCCATCCTGTTGTACATTCGTGTTGTGTACTTCCGTCTCTCTTCCGTATTGCTCGTCCACCCATTCTCGTGTCTGCCTAACTTAGGACGTACTTTGTCCTAAGTATAGGGGGGTGGACGAGCCGAGTGTTCTTTCATCGTTCCGTATCATCACTCCTGTTGTTGTCTATACTTAGGGCTTCTTTTACCCTAAGTATAGGGGGAGTGATGCGTACATCCTCACAATCTCTTCTTCCATCTGCATCTCTTTTCTTCTTTTCTTCTTTTCTTCTTTTCCTTTTCTATCTTCTTTATCTATCAAAAAGGTGCCGCCCTTGTAGACAGTTTTCCATACTTAGGACGTACTTTGTCCTAAGTATAGGGGGGTGTGCACCCCGAGTTTTTCTATTCCTCTCGATCCTCTCCATTGTCTCCTCTTCTTGTCTATACTTAGGGATATCTTACCCTAAGTATAGGGGGAGACAATCTGAGTACGATCTGTTCATTCCCACCCTTGACCCTCCCTACGTTGTGTACAGTCTGCTATACTTAGGATTATTTGATCCTAAGTATAGGGGGGACGGTCAACTTCTCATTCTTTGATTCATTTCTTTATTCCTTTATTATTTAGACTTGTCTATACTCAGTACGAGTTATGTCTTCTCTTTTCTTTCTGATCTATGAGGACATAGCTCAAGCTAAGTATAGGGGGGTCGTATATACTACGTATATACTTTAGCCATAACTCGTACTTTCGTATTTTCTTAATAATATGGCTAAAAATTCTTTAAAATTCATTAAAAATTCCTAATAAAAAGATGTGATTATTCCTCAAATTCTTTTTGTATTTACTGATTAATAAATCAGGTGAAAATGTTTTTTTTGCAAAATGTTTGAAAAATAGTTTGAAAATCTTTGTGTACATCTATTGAAAACTATTTTGAAAATATTTTGTTACATGTTTTCAACCTGTGTGAAATTGTGTGGATTGTAAAACTTCTTTTCTTTGTGTGAAATAAAAATGTTTGAAAAATGATTTGCAAATGGTCTGAAAAATGGTTGCAAAAATGATTTGAAAAAACTATATATACTGTTTTAAAAACCTTTGCAAAGTGATTTTCAAATGTGTGTAAAATGTTTGTAAAAACTATTTTGGACTATAGTTTTCAAAAATCGTGTGTAAATTGTTTTCAAATAAGTTTGAGGAGTATTTACATCACACCAAAATCCACTATATATGTATAAAACTGACCACTTACCCTTGTAAATTCTTCAAATCCACTTCTTGTATATATAAGAAGCACTCCCGTGTACATAGTTTTCACCTTGTTTTCAGCCAAAATACTTTTTATTTTCAAAAATTCCCAAAAAAAACATTTGCAAAATTAAAATCCAAAAACATCTGAAAAATCTTTTTGAAAAATAAAAAAAATTTTGCATCTGCATGCGCATGCATCATCTTTTCAAAAATCCATAAAAAGTCAAAATCCTTGAAAATTGCATCACAAAAATATTTTCTGCATTGCATTGCATAGCATTCGCATTTTTCGGATTGAGTTTGATAGTTGAACAAGTCTAAGTAAAATCCGAAGATTGGAGCTTGATTGGACCTTAAAATCTACCTAATAACAGGAACCTTATAGGAACTGGGTTTGAGGTACTTCAGGTCTAGTTGACTTAATTCTTTGAGGATCACGAGACTTGGTTCAATGGATTCTTGATTGCCTAAGTAGAGTATTTCGGAGCACACGCACGACTCTTGTTGATAATGACCTAACTTGGACACCTACACTTTCACATAGCTCTCCACGGATGAGGTGGTGAGGAGGCAGTTTCCTTTGGCTTGGGGTAGCATATGAGGGTAGTACTTCTAGGCGGAACCTCTCTTCTTCTTATAGTGAGGGAAGTGCACCTCAACTTGGTCTAGTGGTGAGGAAGTCTAAAGACAGAAGCCGTGGGTTGCAATAAAGCTTCAAAAGAGGGATAGTCTACTGGCTCAAGAGGAAAATTTCTTGTATATATGCTGCACCATGTAGATAGGTTGTACAGATGCAATTGAAAAAAAAAAAAGAGAAAAAAAAAAAAGAAGAAGAACTCCAAAAAAGTGGTGGGTCGGATTGAAAATTTAATAACCCCACCGGAGTGTATATAGTCCAATAAAGCAAAAGCTTATGGTATCCATGTTACATCTCATGAAGCTTGCAGCGGGAGACTTAGCTACACTGGTTGAGCTCCCAAAAGTCTATACTTCTTCCCCCTCTTCTTGAGCCGGTTGCACTTGAACTTAGAAGGGAATACCCCGCTTCTCGAGGAAAGAGTTGCTAGACCGAGGCATTAGAGTTACCAGGTTGAGGGAGGTTGTTTCTTTGTCACTTCTGAGGTAGGGAGCTACATATCACTTACACTGTACGAGTCAGACTCATAGTCGTAAGAGTTTGCGTATGAGTTGAAGTATTTCTGACCTGGCTATTGAGGAGACTTGGACAGAGTTTTGGGATTCTCAAGGACTGTTGGATTTCAAACGTGGTTCTCATTAAGGTTCCGACCGCACTAAAATTCCAAAGGTCCGACTTAAGCTCCAAACTTTGATTTTGCGAAGACAAGTTCAATAATTAAACTTAATCTAATTTTCTTCTTTTTCTTTTCTTTCTTTTTTCTTTTTGCACTTATTTCATAAGTGTTTGCTAGGGACTAGCAAAGGTAAAGTATAGGGGGATGATGAAGCCACGTTTCATCATCTTTATTCTATCATTTTGGCCTTGAAAACCCTAGTAAATGCGTAAAAATAGCATTAATTCATGCATTTTAGCATTCATGCATATGTGTGTAAAGATTGTATAAAATACGGTTTTTAATGCCAAAATTATAGAATAAAGAAAAGAAAAGAAAAAGAATAAAATATTGTAAATATTTTATGACCCGAAACCCCGAGACCTAGGCATCTTGATGAATAGGTCGACAAGGAATAAAGTAGGGGGAGATAAGGGCTAAAACACAGGTAGAATACCTATACATTTTATTCGTTCTTTATTCATTTTGGGACCTATTTTTGGTTCCACTTTTTGTACATCAAATAAATAAACTTTGTACATGAAAGTTGTAGATAATTTTATAAAGAAAAATACAAAATTGATTTCACAGAAAAATAATGTACAGATAAAAAGTTATGGTCTGAATAAAAATCCAGAATGCCAACTTCCCAGACCCGTATCTCACAAACGGAAACTCCAAATGTAGCAAACTCACCTTTAATTGTATATATAAGAAAATAATCTAATTAATGGTGGTGGTTTCGCATTTGGCGGAGCTACGGTTTGAAAGTTGACTTTTGGACCCACATTGTATACTTGTACATATTAAAATATTCAATTTATTATTTATTTATTATTTTTTTATAATTTTATATTTTTATAATGTTGTAAATAATACTTATAATAATTATGTACATTAAAAGAAGAATAAAAACCTAATAAAAACAAAAATAAAATACTTAAAAATAAAAGACATAGATACATTACCTATAGACATACCTATACAAAACATACTTGTATTTTATTAAATATACAAAATAAATCAGAAAAATAAAATAAAAATATATATGTGTATATAAAAGTATTTTATAATTTTATAAAATCATAAATAAAAATAATAATATTAAAAATACCTAAATAAAAATAAAATACTTAAATACATAGATATAGATACCTATAAGGGTATAAATGCAAACTTGTAAAAATACACT
The DNA here is from genome assembly GCA_037367405.1 of Ottelia alismoides. Classification (NCBI taxonomy): domain Eukaryota; kingdom Viridiplantae; phylum Streptophyta; class Magnoliopsida; order Alismatales; family Hydrocharitaceae; genus Ottelia; species Ottelia alismoides. Next base: position 1,115,345 of record JAZKJV010003342.1, on the reverse strand, counting down.
TCCTAAAAATAAATAAAAATCATAATAAAATAATTTATAATTTTTTAAACATTTTTTATTTTATAACCTAATTAAAATACTATCATTTGTTATTTTTTATTAATTTAACAAGGGTTTTTCCCTGGTTGGTCCACGTGGACCAACCAGGTTGGTCTGACAGTTGACCTTTGGTCAACTGTCTGACCCCCCCTGCCCCTGTCAGATATTGGGTTTTTCGCCCACTTTCGCCCTTTTTTCGAGGCCTCTCCATTCACCGATTGAGGTCGACGTCTTCTGCAAATATCTTCCCCTATCCTTCCTCTTACACGCCCAACGATTGTATCGGGGATTCGACCTCTGACGCGCTCGATATGCCTCGTTGAAAGTGCCCCGTCGACCACTTTCAAAAACCCCCCATTTCCATCCTCCAACTTTTGAACCCTCTTTGACCACTGTTCTCCCTCTCTTTGGCGAGCTCTGGACGGGGTCTTGTGACAGGAGACCCTCCAGCTCCCTTCTGGCGTGATCAGTCGGCCGTCGAGTGGTCTCCACTCCCATCTCCGGCCAACGGCCGTGAGGTTCAACCTTGGGCTCGCCTCAGCCCTCGAGGTCGTCCCCTTCCTGTTTCGTTCCATTTTTTTGCTCATTTTCCATCCCCACATCAATCTCCCAACTTTTATAACTGAATTTGGTGTTTCAGTTGGCTATCTCCTCCATCGTCGAAGTTCGCCGGACTCGCTCCGACGAACCTCCCATCCACACCAATACGAATTCAACCCAGCCGTTTACCCTCCTGGAACCGATGTACTGTTGATTTGCGCATTTTTGCAGGTCCCAGGAGAGGGGGCAACGCTACAGGACGCCGGAGAAGACGAAGCCGCAGCCGCCCGCGCGCCGCCGCGCGCGCCTGTGCAGAACAAGAACGCGGGGAAGGTCGCGCGCTACAGGCACCGTCCATTTTTTCCCCCCGCATAGCAGGTGCCGTTGGATGAAGTCCGCCCTCAGCCGTTGATCGCCTCAAGCAGATCTAATCTAGACCGCACAGCCCAACGGGTATCGCGCAACCAGGACTTGACACGTGTTTAAGTGGCGGAACCACGACCGTTGGATACGCCCTCTGGCTGGGCATTTTGCATCGTAAGCCCCGGCATCTTTTGTATTTATGAATTAACTCTTAAACCTTCTTCTGCATGTGATAAACTTTGTAATATTTAGACATAAGCCCCCAGTGCTTTTGCTTTTTGCGGACAGCCCCTCACCAGGTCACGTGCTACAAGCACGTGACTCGGTGAATTTTTGCACGTCATCCCCCTGGGGTCGTATGTATTTAGGTTTAATACGGAACTTTTCATAGGCAGTTCATTTTGTTCTGGCGTAATTGCATAAAACCCCCTGGATTCCTGCTAATTACAAAAACGTCCCCGCCAGGTCGCGTGCTTCGCACGTGGCCCTGGCGCTTTTGCAGGGGACCTCCCCGTGTTTCTGAGCATTGGCTTTTGGTACTAAAATGCTATTTGCAGCTAATTAAATTGTGGGAGAATTGCAATCTTGCCCTTGAACCTTTTTGGATATCACAAAATAGCCCCTGGGAATGTGGTTTTTCTTTTTGTTGCTTGTATTATTGCATGCATCTACTAAACCCTAAAAAAATCTACAAAAATTAACTTAAGTTCCTGTTGCATTGTAGATTTATGTCATATTTTTATTTCTCGCAATTATTGCATTTTATTATTTATTAAAAATCAAAAAACATCTATTTTCAGCACTGTTAGCATTAGAAAATACCAAAAAAATATAAAAACACTCCAGAAAATTCCCAAAAAATATATTTTGTTCCTTTTAGTGTGTTTTAATTTCAGACCAAAAATCATTAAAAAAATATAAAACCAAACTCCAAAAAATTGCAAAACTCTAAAAACCTTCATAAAAATTTATAAAATCCATAAAAACTCCAAAAATAGTGTTTTCTTTTTCTAGATTTTCTTTGTTTTATTATCTTTGAGTGAAAATTAATTTGGAGAATTTTTGTTACTGTTTGCTATTTTATTTCTCCATTTTAGTTTCAGCTTTGTGTTTTCTTCACTGTTTGCTTTATTTTGATAATTAAAAATACCAAAAACATTCTAAAAATTACCCAAAAATCACAAAAACAGTAAAAAAGTATAAAAAGACCAAAAAGACCTTGTTTCTTTATTTTTGAGTATTTTTACCTATTTTTATAAATACCTTAGCTTGTCTTTTATTACCTTGTCTTTATTTTCCAATATTGAAAAAGAAAATATAAAAAAAATATAAAATATAAAAAGAAAATATAAAATCAGTAAATTAAAAATCAAAATACAAAAATACAAAAATTAAAAATTAAATAAAAAAATTATAAAATTAAAAACCCACAAAAAAAAATAGCATAATAGGCACTTGATCACAACTCACACATTTTGAGCACTTGTGCCCCGATCTACCTGTCTGCTCCATGTGTTCGACCTCTACAATACTTGCACCTATACACATCTTGTTGTAGAGTTATAATAAATTTTAACTCCGCACATTTACATTCATTGTTTGATTTAATTGTTGTGGGTTAATTGTTGTTTGAATCGGGATTTCGAGCGGTCACCGCATCGACTGCGGTTTCGCCTTGTGAAACCGTACGACCCTCTATTTCTCGGTTCAACAAGTCATCCACACATCGAGCAACATCTTTCTTTGGAAGCAAGAAGATCAATGAGCGGTTCAACCGCTCAAAGCTTTGGTTTTCCCTCCTCAACTCCTGCACCACATCCATGACGTCCTCCTCCACCAGATCCCGAAATTCATGGAAAAAAAGACTGGAAAGCCGTCCGGTCCTGGAGATCCATCAGCATTAAGATCAAAAGTAGCCATCCGAACATCTGCTGCGGTAAACGGGCATATAAGTCTGACGGCTTGCTCATCAGAGATCAAGGGAATGCTCCTATCAACCCACCGTGCACCACCGGTCCAGAACCTTCTACTTGCCTCCCGAAAATGGTCAACCACAGCCGAATCAATGTCATGTTCCCCTTCCACTTGCACACCACCCACCTCAATGGATCGAATATGGTTGTGTCGCCTCCTCCCACTAGCAACAGTATGAAAGAAACGTGTGTTTGCGTCTCCCTCCTTTAACCAAGTTTGCCTGGATCTTTGCCTCCACTCGATCTCGCGCCTGCGATCCTCCTCCATCAGTATCTTGTGTTTTTCTTCCCTTAAGCTTCTCTCCTCTGTTGTCAACTCACGCGAGTCCTCAAGAGCGTCCAAACGGACCACCTCCAATTGGGCTGAATTTCTCCTCTTCTCCCGCGTAGCTCGAATCTCCCAACGAAAAGATGTCAACATAAGTCTCAAAGCTCTGAGGCGGGATGCCATGTCTCGAGATGCAGCACCAGTGGATGGAACCTCCTGCCAGCAAGCGATAACCCGTTCTCTGAACCCCTCCTCCATAAGCCAGGAGTGTTCAAATCGAAACAGGCTATGAGGATGGTTAGCCTCCCCAGAGTTCCAACAAATACAAGTGTGATCCGAGTGCGAACGCGGTAGGGATGTAACTGTAGCCAGAGGGAAAGACTCCATGAGCTCCATAGACCCGAGGAAGCGATCCAGACGAGAACGAGAGGACGTATTCCTCCAAGTGTAGAGAGAATTGGAGGCATCCAACACCTCCAATGACGAGACACGCACAAACTCAAGAAATCTTGGGGAACCAGGGTCCAACCCCCCCCCCCTCTCGCGGGGCCTGTCCGCAGTAAAAAGCGTGACGTTGAAGTCTCCACCAATCAGCCAAGGTAGGTCTGGGAGTGCAGCCCTTGCCGAGACCAATTCCTCCCAGAGTGGCGAGTTAGCTCCAGCACCTGTGGGGCCATATACAGCTGAGAAGAGAATCTGAGTTTTATCCGACCTTTGAAGAAGAGCCATGGACAAAGTGAAGCGACCCTCCATCACATCGCCCACTTGAAGCAAGTCGCCATCCCACCCCACTAAGATTCCACCAGACGTCCGGTTCGACGGTACCGCTCTAAAGTCAGATAGTCTGCATCCAGAGATCGATTTCCAAAGGATTGTATCCCGCGTCTCAATCTTTGTTTCTTGCATAAATATCACATCAGCATGCCATTCTCTAAGCAGCAATCCAACCACATTCCTCTTCTCCACATGCCCAAGCCCCCGCACATGAAACAACCTTCATTGAAGAACAGAGGGGGATGCCTCCGCCAGCTCCACTCCCGCACATCTAGCCACCCTTTCCCTTAAAGGTACACGATCCTGCAAATCATCGTCAAATGGGAGACGCCCCTCCATAATCACCGGGCACTTCTCAGAACCCAATTGTTGTTCATTCACTAGTCTCTTATCGGCCACAAAATGGGTTGAGCTCCCCTCGTTAGAAAGGCCCCCATCCTGCTCCGGCCCCTCTCCCAGCTCCACACGACGCCTCTTCTGGCAAAGATAGTCGGAGCCTTCGCCCTGCGACGCATCCTGTAGAGACAATGAGCTACTTCTCTCCCCAGCGAGCCTCCAACCTCCCTTTCTTCCCCCCTTCAAACCTCTCCGAAGAGTGCGCCGACTACCTTCAGTGTCACTTCAGAAGGCAAACAACCCCCCTTCATCTCCTGAAGCTCCTGGCCCCGTGTCCCAGTATGGTTGACGTAGGTCCAACACCAGATCCAGGACTCCCGTAACATCTTCATGTGCGTTTGGAGGCAATTCTGTCAGTTGGACTTGAGGATCAATTCGTTCCGAGAAAGCATTTCCAGCAAAAAAGAGTTCCAGTGTTGGATACCATCTGACGTGTATTATCGCCATTAATCCGAGTGAACGGATTTGAGAAACCACCAATTGCCCCCCCACTAATCATATCATTACTATCTTTGTCAAAATTTTTAAACGACGTCGGTCTCCCATTAATGTCCATAACACAGCCATTAATTAACCCCCCCCCCAATCAACATGTCGTTACTATCTCTAGCAAAATTTTGAAAAGTCGTGGGTGTCCCATTATCTCCCATTGATACGGCATTTAATGTTGGATTTGCCAAGATACCTAGAACGGTTGGCATACCTTCCAACCTCACCGCCTCCCTCGTCGGCGAGGAAACCAGCAACTCTGCCTCAATGGTACCCCTCATATCGTCAGATTTAGAAATTGACGGAACCTCCACCATTTGCAGGCCCAGAATAAACTTTGCACATCCAACCATTAGCGTCATCGAGTTTGGCACCATGCAGGGGGGACCAGAGATCTCCACCAAAACATCTCTACATGTACCCGCCTTCAAACCATCACAGAGGATGGCCACAAGTTCTCCGAAAGGTGCAAACACATCCTAATAATTTCAAACTTTCTGCATCGTAGGGGAATACCTGAAATATGCAAACGTCTCCGCTGCTCCTGCGTAGTCGCACCATCTCGAAACCGTGGCCTACGCCATGGTCGAATCCTCGAAGGACCAATTTCACCTTTCAACAGCAGATCCTCTTGGTCGCTCGAGATGCCACGAACACACAACAAACCCCCATCAAACGATATCACGCCTCCAACAAAATTCGAACCAAACGGCAACCACAGGTCGCTACACGCCTTAATTGTATCTCCTGCGTAAGCATCACACACCAGAAGTCCTTCTCTAGCGATCTCAGGTGATGCAACAACCGGGGCCGCTTTCCGCCTCCACACGCCACGCCGTGAACAATCTTTTCTTCGATGCCCAACTTCATTGCAGCGAAAGCAAACGAGGTCGCTTGTGCAGGACTTCGCAAAGTGCCCATCTTCCCCACAGCGGAAACACCTCACCAAGAACGAGAACTTCTTATTTCGCCCCCTCCTTGCAACCACCGGTGTCCAAGCGCCTTCCCGAACGACTTCGGCATAGGTCTTCTCCACATCTCGCAAAAACTCGGTGGCCCTCGCCTCACCAGCGCCACCTCCAGAAACCTCCTTGCCAACGTTAGGATGGTTCAGCGGCTCCTATCCAATTTCATCTAATAGATTTATTTTAACCCCATATAATATAATTTTATATTGTACTTCATCAGATTTGGTACATTTGTTTTGACATAAGTATATTTAATATATGGATTAAATGGATATACTCCTCGCTACCATGCAAGAGTATATACTCATCCGTTTTTCGTCAATTTTTAAATTTCTTTGAAATAAACTCACGAGAGATTTACTTTGAAAAAAATTAGAATATATATATATATATATAATTTTGTGGAAACAGATACTTTTAACATATCCATTTGGAGTCAATTTCAGCAATTCTGAGAAAGTTGAAATTTGATAGTCGTGGCGAATGAGATAGAATTCTCAAATTAAGTTGAAATTTAAATGGTATCACGGTGATATATGTCATCTAAATTTCCTTAGGTTTTATTTTAAAAATTAAAAAATGGAGAAAAAGGACATACCTTAGCATGCATGTTGTATGCAACGAGGGAACATACTCCTCTTTCCCTTAATATATTTATATTATGTGTATTCTATCCAATATATTTATGTTTAGACTTATGTATAGAATTATTCTAATATTATTTTTATGCGATCAATATCTATTTAACATCTATACTCATTTTTTAATGACATAGTAATATGTTTTTAATATCCGTTAATATATTATCAACATCAGTAGTATTCGTGTTTGAAAATGGATATGGATATGGTAGACCAATATCCGTATTCGTATCCGTTTGCGTCCGTACTCCATTCTCAATTACGGGTCTCATCTTTGAAAAATAACAAAGATGATTTTGAACTTATTTTCTTTATCGCAAATGCATGTCCATATGCTTTCATGGCCATTTTATGTTGATGTTAAAACATAATGTTAAAAGTTTAGTACCATCTCAATTACATTATAAATATGAGGCCCTAATTGAAATTTTAATCATAGTTGGGTTATTTTGTAATTTACCCTATTTATAATTCCACAAAAGAAAGAAAGAGTCCATTTTTTCCTATAATAAATTAATGTTAGAGGATATCCATATTTGTCGTTCAGAAAATTCGATAGAGATAAATATAGTTTTTTTATTTTAATGAATATAAATATCAATATAGATATTTACGTATATCAAAATACTGCTGGATTATACAACCGAATATCAGTCTACATGCAATATATCGTCTCTATAATCTATACATTCGTGTATATATAAATGTATGTAGAATATTAGAGAAGTAGGTATTTACATTATGCATTTATAAAGTTTTATACTAAATAAATCTTTTATATATGATACAACTAAATTAGCAGTAGGAAAAGAAAAGCTATTCTTGGTGAGCTTATAATTTACGTGAACTATATCTTTGTTATTTTCATGTCTTCTGCTCAAGCTTATCATTTCAATTATAACACTAAAGTATATCAAAGAATTTAGATACACGCATAACAATACAACATTGTCGATTTATATATTGCTAAAATGTGAAAATATGTTTCGTAATGTTTAACGAGAGATAACATCTCATTGTCATCCATCATTTACTTATTCCAGCTAAAGTCAGGAGGTTGAAGAACTTTTTTTCTTTTCCAATGAATAGGAGAAGAAATTCCAAACCGCATTCTTTTCTCTTCAACTTCATTCTCGTTTAATATTTTTTAGAGGTTAAATGTAAATAAATGAAGTATTTTTTGGTGAATAGATCGCCATCAACGCGAAGATGTATTCCCACAGCCATTGAGTATTGTTGATGTAACACCCCAACCCCAAACATAGTGCCATACCTAAAACTCAGAAAGTGTGGGTGTGATATATAAGTGATGGGGATTACTACTTGACAACTTGGGCTTAAGCATTTTGGGTGGATGTCAACGGGTCCAATTGAGCCCGAACCCAACAAGTTGTCAGGGCCAGCTTTCCCCGATAACGGACCGGGGACCTAAACCCGGGACGTTACAGTTGATGTTGTCTTTTGGTGACCGACCATAAGAACTTATAAAATATCTTCCTCATATGGTTTATATTTCCACCAATAGTAATTTATTAAACTAAAAGTTGGTATAAGTTTTATTAACATATTAAATAATCTCAAAGTAGGTTTAGACTTTTACCAAGTTTTAAAATGAGTGTGCTTTCACTTTTGGCCTACACGTGATGGTAGAAAGCTTCATAGAGGGTTGTTCCCAGCAGATGTTGAAAGACCTTTATTAGGCGTGAAGTTTCTTAGAGGACAGTTAGTAGGGAAAATTATTGAAAGTTTGGTTATGGAGAGGATTGCTAAAGTTATGAAGTTGATGCATCTTCTTCATCAGTCGGGTGATCCTCAGTGTGAGCTTCTTTTACTCCGTTCATGTATGCGTATAGAAAATTTTTATTTGGCTTCAGAAGTTGTCAACCTATGTACATGGAAGAGGCAGCAAAATTATTTGACAGAGGCTTATGAGAATCTTTTGAAGACAATGTTTTTTGTGGAGGCCCTTTTTGGAGACCTCCAATGGAGGGTGGCTTCGTTGCTCATTTGGTTTGGTGGTTTGGGGATACTTTCAGCAGTTGAGGCTTCTTCGTATGCTTTTGTGGCTTCCAGGGCACAGTCTAGGAAGCTTTAGGTCATATCTTATGTGACAGTGAGATTAACAATATGTACTCCGTCTTTGATTATGCTCTTCATCGACTTCAGGGCATGATTCTCACATTCGACTTCAGTTGTTTCTTTAGATGGACATCGTCCCTCCTAAGACCCAAAATATTTTGACAAGTATTTTTAGCAAAATAATTGAAGATATGGAGGTGAAATTTGGGATTGACCGTTAGAAGTAGGTGATGATTTTTAATTGTATTTTTTATATTTATATTTTATTATTAAACATGAGTGTTAGTTCTCCATATGATCTTTCAACTTTGTCAGTATACACTGCATAGATATTTGATTTCGGCATGCCTAACCCTAATTCCTGGTAAGATGAAAGCCATATTATATTAAATCTTCAATCTATTGTTCTCTTAAGTTGTTGCAATATTTCAAGAACTCTATTTTATAATGAACATCTTCATATGTTTTATATTATTATTCATACAACTCAACAATCTGATTGTTGTTTGATGACTAGTTTGTCTATTTTTTTTATAGGCCACATGCAAAGGAGCATAAAAGATAAATTTTGCTAAAATTAACTTTCCAATAAATTTATCCTTAAGCAGAGAGAAACATGTGTTCAGCCGACTGCTTTGTATCACAATTCAACGTAGAAACTTTTTCTATTTTCGACTCTAAGAAATATTCCCAACAATTTTCTTAACTATTAGTTGACTAAGTCTCGACCAGTTGGTTACCATAGTCATTCAATCAACTAAGCCTTTTGAGAAATTATCGACAATTTTTTAAAGTTAGTCGAAATCATTTGACACCCTGTAAGTGATCTATTGACTAATCCAAACCAGTCAACTAACTCATTTCAGCCAATTGATTCTTCTTTTATGTAGTCATTTGTTTTCTTATAGTGTACGTGAATGGTAGATGGTGTCATCGATAAATTAGCACATTTTTATAAATGGGAATCAATTACCTTTGGGTTCTTATAAAGGAGATGCATCCTTATGTCATAAATGCTCAACTTTTATTCTCAAGTGATCTACAATTTTTCGTGAAAGCTTTCTAAAAACTGACATGTGACGATTTAATATACACGCTCCAAAAGGAAGTTTTGGCATTTGAGGCTGAAAGTAGCAAGTCGGTTTCTTTATGGCTTTTTTCAAGTATGGAATTAATACCTATTTTTTGCTTTTCTATTTTTTTATTTGATATTCTTAATAATAATAATAGTACTATATTATATTTTATAATAATGCTATATAGTATAAGCTTACTTGGACACATTTTTATTGGTTTTTAGATTTTTAAAATGAAAAAAAAAATAAATTATAAGAAAATAGAATATCGATCAAATAGTCCTCTATAGAAGGAACTCATTTTTCTTTCTGTATGATTTTCTATTTTTATTTGATTTTATATTTTGAAGGGAAAATAAATTATACAAGTAATAAAATGAAATATACACTAAAAGAGAAAAGAGAGAAAGTTAAAATGAACTATGTATAGAATAAATAACACACTGTTGACAGTTGTACAAATGGGTATAAGAATCGACTTTTCACATATGAAGCCAACTCAAATTTAAAGTAATTCAAATGATAAACTTTGAAGTGAGTAGAGCGAATTAATATCCATATGCTCCATATATAAAAAATATGGAATGCAGGTATATTGAAAAAAGTGAAGCGAATTCATTCGCCAAAAGCCCATGATGGTATTTGTGACATATTTATTTTTCATATACATTTTGATTAAGTTGATGCAAAAGAAATTAAAGTTAATCAAAGTTGTATACAAATAAATATAATGCAAGAAGCTTGAGTATATTTGTATGTATGTATATTTCTCTTGTTATCTTATTTTATTATTTATTTTTTTGCAATATTTTAGGGGTCTTTGAGTGCTAATATATATACATTTTCTATAGGTATGAAATCATAAAAAAGTAATATTAATGCATGTATAAACGTATTTGTTAAGATAATTAGTTCAATTTTTGTATCTAAGGTTGGATGAAATCTGGTTTCATTACTCGGCTGCTATGTTCAAGTTATGGCCACTGATATCTTCATCTAATCCCCTGAGTTATTCTCACTAAGATTTTTGGGATGGAACTTAGTTACCTATGCTTGGAGTTTCAATCATGTCTTGTAATTTCTCAACATTTGATTTGTGTCATTAGGACTATAAGAAAACTCAGTGGAGCAATAATCATCTTTTCTTAATGTTCACCATCGCGAGCCTCTTTACATCTCTGGTGACAAGAGGTGTCTCCTAGCTCATATCATCATCCATTATTAAATCAACCTCTCCAACAAAGTTAAGATAGGTTGACTTAATCTTTTTATAAGAAGATATTTACACGTATGGGTATTAATCGTACGGGTGACGAAGAGGAGGGAAGCATCGAACAAGAAGAATAAAAAGGACAAGCAATAACAGATGAAGCCCTTGCTTTTGGAGGAAGCTTTGAGCAACCTCTTGAATGGATTACAGTGGATCAAAAATGATTTGGAGTCCATCTTAAAGAATTTGTATGATTGAATGTTCAATCAATGGCACCATCAATAAAGCATGTGTTGAAACTTTGATGCCCAGTTTTGTAAGATTCAGAAGGACGTAAACAACCTAAAGCGTGACCAAAAGAAGCACAATATCTTTTTTTTGTTTGGTTAGTATTTTGAGTTTTATCTTTGTAATGGTTCTACTGAACTCTGTTTGTCTAAATGAAAAGATAGTTTGGAAATTTTCTTTTCTGTTTTATCGTATTGGTTCACCCACCAAACCCATTTTTACTTTCTCCATCGAATATATGATCTTATCTGTTGACTTCTAATGTTTAGAATTTCTGAAAGTCTCAATGTTTATCTTGTTTAACTGACCGGATCTCTTACCATCGACTGATCATGCCCCTAGCCAACTAATCTATTTCCTCAATTGCCTATTAAAAAAGCATTCTTATTGTTAGTTATTGTCTATATTTTCATCGGCTATTAATCTTTAACAGTCTATTAACCAACTTTTCAGTCGATTAATGACTCCTTCAGTCGACTGAATGTGTTCATTTTAGAAGGTAGGATAAAACTTCCTTCTATAATTCATCTCTCATTCTACTTCGAGAATACCGCGACTTTTTTCTCCATAACTCAAACATTTCTACGACATCTTGGCGGTGCGGTGTATATGGGTCACAACATCATTGTAGCACTGCTAGGGTTATATGTTGATGCTTAAGTAATCAGTGAGCATCCCATTGCTTGGGAAGAGTTTCAATGTTTTCATATGGTATCAAGATACTTCATCTTATTTGTTTCAATCATGGTTTAATCAAGATACTTTGTGAGTTTTAGATGTGGGACTATGTTTGGGGTATGGGTGTGACATGGAAAATCTCTTCCAAGCAAATCAAATCAATAATAAAAAAGAACCCTTCAATATAATTCATTTCACATCAAAGAGCAACACAGAAGTTCCAAATATCCAGGATAGAGGGCATTGAGCAGTAGGTGTTCCCCAACCAACATTTGTGCCATGGGGTTTGCACTTTGATGTGCACCCCAAGCCAACACCACAACAATCAATCAAATCCTTTGTTAGTGCAAGATCCACACACACTTCACTAAGCCCCAGCCCCCACAGCTGATCCTGCTTATGACTTTCTCCTTTCCTTGCCTTTTATTTAATTGCAAGAGGAGGATGCCAAGCTGTGTGTCTGCCACCATAAAGCAAAAGAGCCCCCTCTCCTCTTAGGAAGGTGAAGATCCACCTTTCAGAATCCTTACTTACTTCAGTCTGCCGTGGCTCGTCCTGTCGTGGATGATTATTAGGTGGAGCTCGGAATTAGTTGTCACCTTAAGCAAGTATGGTTCCTAAACGGAGGCCTCTATCTTTGGCTCGAAGGAGAAGGCAGACGAGAATTCCTTGGCCTCACCTTCCACCATGTACTGGGGCAATTCCAACCATTTGTTGGTTTCCAAATCGCATACGAAGGAGCTGTTGAAATCACTCGAGCTCACACAAACAACAACAGCTTCTTTGGATCCCACGCAGTTTATGTCAGCCTTCTTACCGTAGAATATATGGGACATCAATGGTGGCATGGCGGCTACTTGGTGCCATGAGCGGTCACCCCTGGAGAATTTCCAAACTCCCATGCTTGCACTCTCAAGAAAGTCAGATAACACAACTGCCAACATCTCACCTCCACATTCCACCACATCGATGGAGTGCTCGATGTAAGCAGGTAGCAACCTCGGGTACTCGAGGAAGGTCCTCCTATGAAGGTTGCACGCCACAACCACACCTGACGGGCTGAGGAAGTAGATCACCTCTTCTCCCCCTTCAACGGTTATAACTGATGAGTACTGCTTGGAAGGGCTCCTCTGCATATCTGTAGCGACAACCTCCCCAGCCTTGCTAAGGAAGTAAACAGTGTTGTCACTTGACATCTCGGATTCTTCCGAGACATTTGGTTTCCGGATGTGAATGTCCTCTTCCCATCGACCATTCGTGGAATCGTAGATCTTGACAACAAGATTCTGGAACTCCCCTGAGACCACAACCAGCTTATATGAGCACCCATCCTTTGAGCTTACGTTCATGGCAATGGCATGTACGGGCTGGCTTTCAATAGATCCACTAATTGGGGGAAGCTCCCGATAGTCGCCGCTTATGGGGTTAGCGATGATGAACGTGCCAGATGATGCACGGAAGCAGATCAATCCACCAGACGATGCAACCAGGATTGGTTTTGGGTGATCAAATTGCTGGAGAAAATCCAGGTGCTTCAGGTTTCTCCAGTTCCATTCACTGGAGTCGAAGGCGATGGGTTGATCTTGCTTGGAGCCAACCATATAGAACCACGGCTCCCTGAAGGGGAGCTGCGAGCATGCAATGTGGAATGTTGCAGAGGTTGCAACTGAACTCCATCTTTTGCACACGGTGCGGCAGCGAAAGAAGCTCGAGGCAGGGAGCCGAGAAAGCACCCTCTCGAGCAGATCCTGGTTGAGTTCATCAAAGGAAATAGAGGAGTTCAAGAGATCGTCCGCCAATATTTTTCTTTTTCGGATATTCTGCACCTTAAAGCTTGAGTTTAACTCCATGGAAGTAACTGCAGATATGATAATTATCTATTAATTACAACAAAACAATTTACTCTAAGATGAACACGATCACAAAGATCAATCTCACAATTTACAGAAACACTTCCTAACGAATACAACTAAAAGCATTGGAAGAGGGAATGTTGTAGATGAAGGCAGAAAGGTTCTTGAAAAAATTGGAACTTTAGAAGCAAAGAAAGAGCAGGCAACACGAGCAAAGACATGTATATCTTGGATAAAAGTTGGGAATATGGTGGAAAGAACTAACAAGAAACAATCGAAAGAGGAAGCATTTTATTTTTAAAGAAAAGGCAGATGATTCCCGGAGCATAATGTGGCATCAATTGGCAGTTCCAACCCCAGAAGCTATAATAGGTACCGATACAGAAGACCCATAACCAATCCAACATCACAAAGATAGAAGATTCCTCGCCCAACTGTTTAAGAACAAAAAAAACTACCAAACATAGGAGAAAAAGAAATGTTGCACAAAGATGCAGAAACGGATTGGCATCTCCAGAGCCCACAAGGTCAAAACTTTGAAGAACGTAGTCAACCACAACAACAACGGTGGACTACCCATGTCGGCAAAACCCCAAAGCAACCTCCCTTCTCTAGTCGAGTCCAATAAAGATACCGGCATCTCCCCGGTGAAAGAGAAACGAAAACAGAGGAAGGGGAGGAGGGAACATGGTGGTGCACCTGCCTGCGCAAGAAGAGATTCTGCCGTCGACCCACGAACGGGTAAGCGTATGATGAGGCCTTGAGTGCTTCAAAACGGCTCCTGCTGGTGGTGCTTTAGTAGTGGGAAGAGAGAGGAGGGGGAGGGGAGGAGGTAGGAAACTTCGTGAGGGATCTCTTTTTGGCTGTGTTATGGGTATGGCAGAGGGAGGGCGAGTTGGGTTCGTGGGTATGTGTGTGGTGGTGGTGGTGGGAGATGGGAGGTGGGAGGAGAGAGAGCTCTAAATAGACGCGGGAGGGAGAGAGGCGGAGATGTTGATGCACAGTGGCTTCGGTGCCATTGGGCCCTCGGTGGCAGGAAAAAAGGAGGTCCATGTGAGCTCCCTCCTGCTGACATTGATAGGCCACCCGAGTGTTGAGTGCTGTCCATTATTTATTTCTTCCGAGATATAATCTGGTCGAAACACTCGTGCTGCCACAGTTTGACTCTCTCTCCCTCTCTTATTTCGAGAAATATAAGTAGCCTGCTCCAAGGAAAGGAGAAGTGAAGCATTTCTGGAGTGGAACATTGGTTTGGATCGACCTCTATCCGACTCTGATCTAACCTGCAAAAGTTCGGGTCCGATCCGAATCCGATGTATAAATGGGTCGGGTTCGGGTCATCATATTTCAAAAATATTATGCTCGGACCGAACCAGGACAAAACCCGAAGTAGAAATGGGACGAGCTCGAGCCCTCATACTTCAAAATATGATGTTAGAACCAAATTAAGGGACATGAATTCATAGTCACAATACATTCAATATTTCATTCATTCATGAATAGTAATATTATAACATAACAATACACCCAATATTCATGTGTTATGGATGTATTATATCCATAATAATAAATTGTAATCAAATGCAACTTCATGGAATCAAAATGGGTACAGGCTGAGCCCAGTCCGAACTCGAGCCAGATCACGCAGGCCTTGGGTCATGTCCGGGTCCTCGGTTTGCTAAAAAAACGGACCTCGACCCAACCCAAGGTCCACAGAAAATTGAAGGGCTCGAGCGGAGCTTTTCTGGGTTGAGTCGGGTCGAGCCCAATGCTCCACCCTAAGCATTACGCCAATTAGGTTGTCGAAAATTTTAGTAGCGGTTCCTTTTCTGCTTGGATGTATGGATATGTTTGTACTAGGAGTAGTATATAAACTCCATAGAGTTAGAACTCTTGCATCTTTTGCACTCTTTTTTCCATATAGTGAAAATCAATCGACGTTGCTCAAGGATGTAGCCTAGTTACGGATGAACTTTGTAAATCCGTCCATTGACGTGTTTGTTTGCTTGATCATTTGTGTGTTTACTTCCGCAATTCGCAAGCTTATGTGACCCAAGCATATCTCTGACATAAGAATGAGAATGCATGAGAATAATGTAATAATAGTGTAATAGCCCAGATCCTCGGAGGCCAGCGGAAACATAATAATTGCCACGTCGGATCCGAGTGTTACTCTCAAACATCAATGATATCACAATAATGAATAGGAACCATCTTAACTTTCCGTTATCCATTAAAAAAAATACATCTCTAAGACATAACCCAGATCTTTTCTTCCGGTGGGCACAATGATATCCTTCCTTTAGACCTCGCAACAAGTCTCTAACTGCGGCTAATTTTTTTCACCATGACCTACAATAAAAACACGAGAATATATGGTATGAGCCTAGCTCAGTATATGTCAAGATAAGGTCAAACTAACAAGCGTAGAAATCAAGTCTTCACTACTCTACTTTAAACATCTCATTCTTAACATAAACAATCACAACATGAGAACATACTATTTATCTTCTTTTTCAGTTATGAATAATATTCACCTACACTGTCCATGAATACCATTAGTAATAATTACAATTTATCAGAGAAAGGGAGTTCATGATTTTTCATACCCATTTTCATGTAAATGTATCGTAGGATAAAATACAAATTTTATATAAATAAATGTGTCACATATGCATACCTTCATTAGCAAGACTCACAATTATACCATTATCTCATAATTATGAAAATGCAATTCGTAATCGGTAAATAACTTACTCATAATTATTATCATAAGTAAGGGTATTTATATAATATAACATACAATATTTCACATATACCCTCACATATGTGTCATTTCATAATCACATATTCACATACACACCATATTTACTTTAATTTTCACATATACACTTAGCTTTCACGTAATTGCACATATACACTTAGCATTTCACATAATTTCGCTTATACACTTATCATTTCAACTAATTGCGCATATACACTAGCATTTCACATAATTTCACATATAGACTTATCATTTCAACTAACTACGCATATGCACTTAGCACTTCACATAATTTCACGTATACACTTATCATTTCAACTAATTACACATATGCACTTAGCATTTCACATAATTGCACGTATACACTTAGCATTTCATATAATTATGCATATGTACTTTGTATTTCATACAATTGCACTTATGCACTTAGCGTTTCACATATTTTTTTTCCAAAACCTGGTTTTTGCAGCCCAGGTAGCTGCATTTTATTTCATCAAACCATGATAGAACATAAGGAGCCCTTCATGGGGAATTACAAGATAAGTGTCATCTAAAACGGGAAAAAGGTACAAGATGTAAGGAAAGATGCAATCAGATCCTCCTTCAGTTGTCCATTCAGTATCTGGGCTTTGAATTTTTCGAATTTGATCTGCCACATTGTCCTCAGCAACTGTTTAACTTTTTTTCCAGCTTTTGTATACGCCCTTCCATAATGGCTTTTCCGGTCTTCAGAATTAGATGCAAAAAGAGACCTCGTCATGACTTTTTCAAATGCGCCAGTTTGTGCTGCAATTCTCAGAAGAGTAATCCACGTCCAATCCCCATGTCATAGAAAAGGATATAAAGGAAGATCTTCATAGCCTTTTCATATGTCACAAAAAGAATAACCAAAGAGATTAAGATTTTCTCAGAAATATTAGAAATTAAGTATGACCAGAAATTAAAGAAGGGTACTTAACTTCTGTGCACAATCCAATGGATGCGTGCACTTCCTTAATTCTTCGCCAAGGACTTATCCAGGCTTTAAGTACCCAAGAAGAGCTTCTCCATGTAAAGAAATGCATATATCCAATCTTCATTTTAGATATCATGAATGCTCCAACTTGTGCTCCAAGTTCTTCGAAGAGTAATCTACGTCCAATCTCCATGCCATAGAATAGGAAATGGAGGATCTTCATAGCCCTTTCATATATCCCAAAAAGAACAACCAAAGAGACTAAGGCTTTCTCAGCAAAACAGAAATTAGCTATGACAAAATAAAAATGGGTACTTAACTTCTGTGCACACATCCAATGGATGCGTGCACTTCCTTAAGAATTCGCCAAGGATTTTTCCAGACTTTAAGTACCCAAAGTCCAAAGAGATATGTATATATCCAATCCTCCTGTTTTCAGATAGCAGGAATGCACCAATTTTTGCTTCATACCATAGAGAAGAAAGAAAGATCTTCATAGCCTTTTCATATGCCACAAAAAGAACAACCAAAGAGATTAAGAATTTCTCAGAAATATCAGAAATTAGGTATGATAAGAAATTAAAGAAGGGTACTTAACTTCTGTGCACACATCCAATGGATGCGTGCACTTCCTTAATTCTTCGCCAAGGATTTATCCAGACTTTAAGTACCCAATAACAAGGTAGCTCCTTAGGTTCTTTTCCTTTTAAGACCTCTTTCCAGAGATCTCATCTTTTTCAGCCATTCAAAAATCCATTTCTGACCCTTTAGGCATCCCATCCAATTAACATGTATGACCCAAACCAGAATGTATTTTCTGTTGATCACTTTTCCTTCTACATCCAGGAAGTTATTTTGAAGTGATAACAAAGCTTCTAGCAATTCCTTCAGGATTCTTTTCGCATCTTCCAGTTTCCATTCCCACAGGTTCCTTTCAGAGATATTATGCAAAAAGGATTCTATATTCTTTT
This sequence comes from Ottelia alismoides, assembly GCA_037367405.1. NCBI lineage: Eukaryota > Viridiplantae > Streptophyta > Magnoliopsida > Alismatales > Hydrocharitaceae > Ottelia > Ottelia alismoides. The sequence continues at coordinate 1,097,020 of JAZKJV010003342.1, read as the reverse complement.
GACATGGAACACTCTTGATAGAGAAATAGAAATTCTCATAAGTCTTTAATTTGTCTAAATCTGGTGAACCATTCCCTTCCTTCACCGGAGCATAAATTGTCTCCCTTAGAAGAGAGCATTTTAACAAATCAACTAAATCAGGCGCTAAACGATGTTGAATATAGTTATTGTTGCTCCTACTATCAAAATCAGCCAATAGCTTCCAATAAAACTGGTAGATAAAGACAGATGTCATGAGACCTACACCCGCATGATATAGTTCATACCAGTACTCCAATAAATCCAGGTATGCACTCCCAACATTTATATATAGATCCCAAGTAGACTTGACTCGGTCAATCAACAACAAAATAATTCTGCTCAGGAGCTCAAAGAACTGATATATAATGGGAGGAATATTTCCATCTCTGTTAAAGTTGTAGTTCCAGAAATCTATCCTTGCTTCCATCAATAAAACCGCACCTCTACCCAAAATCAAGAGGGCATTCAAAAATTTCCTCTGACTAATAGAACTCATTCTATATTTAGATGCCAGCAATTTAAAGGGATAGATATTATCAAAGAACCTGGATTCGGCTATCACAAGTCTCATGTATAAGAACTTGAATTCATTTTCTTCATTCTCCAACTCGTTCAAAGCCAAATCTAGAAAGGAATCAGAAGATTCAAGGAGGAAAAAAAGAGCTTCAGATTTTAAAACCTGACGATGATATAGTGCTCCCTCCAGTTGCCGCCCAAACAGGATAGAAGACGCCATTCTTTGATATATCGGTTGAAGACAAGAGGATCTTCCTTTATAATATAAAAATGACAAACATCGCATTGTCTCGAGAAGGATCCAAAAAAGTACCATCACCTGCCCAAAATCCTGCTCCAGTAGTGGAAGTACCAAAGCCATCATTATTCCAACTTTTCCATACCTAATCAGCAATCAGTATTACCGACGTCTGATGTTTTGAAAGGACATCTATATTTCTTCAGCAAGTTTTCCATTAGTCGCAGAATCAAACCAGATCAACAAATATCAAGCCAATTAGATCATCATTTGAATCTGACATAACTCAGTTGTCCTTTGTCTAATGCAATACACCCTTTAACTTTTGATGGTAATTGACTATTATTATAGAAAATTTGATCTTGTCTTTGTCTGATTGCATGGTTAGCCAAAAAATCTGCAGCCGCATTAGCCTCTCTATAGACATGGGATACTCTCACTATGAGATGTTTGATAGAGATAAGCTCATTCCACCAATTTCTAAGATTGGGAATTTTGCAAGCACCATCTTCTACCATCTTTACTAACACCTTCGAATCCAGTTCCAGCCAAATTTTATTAAAATTATGCCTCTTACAAATGATCAAACCCTCTACAGCAGCTCTGAGTTCAGCTTCCATATTTGTAGCAACTCCAAAAAAACAAGAAAAAGAGATTATCATCTCCTCTTTATGGTTCCTAATAATACCTCCTCCTCCTGCAATTCCCGGGTTGCCTTTTGATGCTCCATCTGTATTGAGCTTTAAGATCCCATTTTCTGGTTTCTCCCAGCAGAAGATCTTCCAAATCCTTTCCTTTTTCTCGATTCAAACCCCATTTTATGTAAGAAGTCTTCCTCAGCTTTACTTACCACAAGATTTGAACAAACCAAGGGGATTATCATCTTAGTATCTAACTGCACCTTTTTAACCAAGAAATAAATAGAAGAATGATCATCATCAAATCTTCTTTTATTCCTTTCAATCCAGATGTTCCAGAGGAGCCAAGCTAAGAAAGTTCTCCTGGCTTTTCTAAGAAGAGTCTCCTTTGATCTCCATTTGAAAATATATTTCATCCAGCCCAAGAAATCCCTCATATTTCTATGAAATTTAAATGTATCAAAATACCAATTCCATAGCGCTATTGCAATTTCTCCATGGAAGAAAACATGTTCAGGATCTTCAGATTTCGGATTGTCACAACAATTGCATTTTGAAGCCAGATTAATGCCCATTTTAACCACATTATCATCAAAAGGTAGCTTCTTGTGAAACAATCTCCAGAGCATAATTGATATCTTCGATGGAATTCCAGGATCCCAGATAGCCCTTCCCCATTTCTGTATTCTTCCTTTTTCCCTGATGCTTTTCCAAGCACTCTTCACAGTAGGAAACCCCTGATTGTTTAATATCCAAAACCTTTCCGGGTCCTCCTTCTTGAGTTTAATTTTCTTCGCTAAAATCTCCTCAATTTTATCCTTCTCCAAGCCTGTAGCTGTTAGTTTATTCATATTCCAACTTTCAGCTTCAAACATATCCGATATTAAAATATCAGGTTCATTCACTATAATCCCCTCATGAGGCCAAAGGGGTCCATCAGGGAGCCAATGATCTAACCAGAACCTGATTTTACCATTTCCAACAGTCCAAGAGACATATTTACTAACCTCCTTCCAGGCCTTTTGAAGATTTTTCCATCTTGCTGGAGCATAAACATTAACATTCTCTAAACTTCCATACCTTTTTTGCATAAAGTTTGTCCAAAGGGATTTATTTTGCATATAGTGCCATGCCATTTTCATTCTAATGGCCATCATCATTTCTCCCAATGACCGAATACCCAAACCACCTTCTGCAAGAGGCTTACAAACTTGTTCCCAGGCTATCCAATGTTTAGCCTTGTTTTCCTTTGACCCCTGCCAAAAAAAATTGGAGAATATACTTTCCATCTTGCTGATAACTCCTTGAGGCATATCGTACACTATCATCATGTGGATAGGGATGCTCGAGAGAACATGTCTGATCAGTGTGATCCTCCCACCTGCTGAAAGAATTTTACTTTTCCAGCCTGCCAATTTATTTTGAACATTTTCAATCAAGCTATCAAAATATTTAATTTTTATTCTTCCTTGGAAAATTGGACAACCCAGATAAGTAAATGGTAACTTTCCATCACTAAAGCCCATAATCTCTTTGATCACGCTGCTATTCTGCCCATTGGTATAGAAACTGCTCTTCGCTATATTAATCTTCTGTCCTGAAGCTTTCTCATATTTATGTAGAAATTCTTTTAGCTTCTCTAAAGAATGTTTCCCACCATTTGTGAAAATAATGGTATCATCTGCAAAATGTAGATGAGAGATAATGGGAACATTTGGGCGTGTATAAAAAGGTTTCAGCTTCCCATTATTCAACAGATTCAACAGCCCTCTACTCATTGCTTCCTCAGCTAGAATGAAAAGCACAGGAGAAAGAGGATCCCCTTGTCTCAAACCCCTTGAGCTCTTAAACCACCCTGTGGACGAGCCATCAATTAGAAGAGAGAAAGGAACATTACAGATGCAGGCCTTAATTGTGTCAATTACCTTTTCATTAAACCCAAATTTGGATAATACCGCAAAGAGAAATTTCCATTCCATTCTGTCATATGCCTTTTCCATATCAAGTTTCATTATCACATTACCTCCTCTGCTTTTCTTGCTTAGATGTTGAGCTAATTCTTGGGCTAGAGCTATATTATCAAATATACTCCTCCCAGCAATAAATCCCCCTTGATTTTCAGCTATCAAATAATTGCACATATGCACTTGGCATTTCACATAAGCACTTAGCATCCTCATAAGTACTTAGCTTATTCATTATGGATTTATCTTATCTCATAAGTTGTTAAGTAGCTTTGGTGGCTTTTACCGCCGGCACAAGCGGTCACTCATTCACTACATGAAACATGATGACATCAATGTTGAGTCAATATGTGGACTTTCCACTAGGTTCCACTGAATCTGACATCCCTACAAGGTGTTGCCCTTAGACTCTTGATAAATGGACTCTAGAGGTGGCTCCCATCTTAGGAGTAGCACTTAGCTCCGCTTAATGTTTAAGTGCCATTATTCATTTAAGAAAATTTCAATTCTTTTAGTGTTTTTTTCGATTTAACATTAATATTTTAATTGCAATATCTTACTACCAACTCTTATGAAATGATGGCTTTAGTAATCCAAGATAGGATGTGATATACATAAAGGTGTTCCTTGTAAATAGTAACTAGTTGAGCATTCATTTATTTCAATCATTGTGAAAGCATAACATAATATATCATATTGATAATTTCTTATTGTATGAGATTCTAAGTTCAATAGTATATGTCTCATGGTATTTCTTATTCACTATATGACATATGACATATAATTTAGAGAAGTAGATGGCATTCGATGGCATCTAATTCGTCGTTTAACTAAGAACTTGCTATATATTATACATATTGTTTATAAGGAGATTTATTTGCGTATCATATATACTTTATATCAAGGTCCATACACAACCAAATGTAAGGTTCGTACATAATTACCATAAACCAAAAACATATAATCACACATGCATTATTAATACTTATACAACCAATATATCTACATAAAGGTGTTCCTTGTAAATAGTAACTAGTTGAGCATTCATTTATTTCAATCATTGTGAAAGCATAACATAATATATCATATTGATAATTTCTTATTATATAAGTTTCTAAGTAAAATAGTATAATGTCTCATGGTATTTCTTATTCACAATATGACATATGACATATAATTAGAGAAGTAGATGGCAGTCGATGGCATTCGATGGCATCTAATTCGACGTTTAACCAAGAACTTGCTATATATTATACATATTGTTTATAAGGAGATTTATTTGTGTATCATATATACTTTATATCAAGGTCTATACATAACCAATTGTAAGGTTCGTGCATGATTACCATAAATCAAAAACATATAATCACACATGCATTATTAATACTTAGACAACCAATATATGTGCGGAAATTAATGTGTTACTATATCACTTATAACAACCATATTGGATGTATGGTACATTTTATTCCTTTTTATGAAAGAATAGTAGCAGTATGGTTGATGGCATGCAGTAATACAATATTGGAAATGTGAACCTATTTGGTAACATGTCATTGGAAATGCTACTTAAGTATTTATCAGTTATCTCCAATCATGGTGAATAATCGCTCATATAAGATTCACAAAAATTCTCATTATAAGAATTAATATAGTTTGTTTGCATTATTATAGACCCATGGACTATATTCATGATATATGTGCATCTAAAATAAAATTAGAAGGCAAGTTCTGGATGTATGCATATTCCTTGTAATTGCTCCATAATACATTCTCTTGACCACTAAGATGTGTGATTAAGTTGCTATTAAATGCAAACTCCATTGTCGAATATGTCTACAAAGGGAAACAAATAAGCAAAGGGGAAATCACTGATCATGATGTCATTAAACAGTGACGGTTACATGTGCACGAGATATGTATTTTTCTCTTTCTCTTTACTCTCTCACTATACACACACATGTAATTACTTATATAATAATTGATTTTCATTTACCATTAGTCATGTAAATATAAGAATGAATACAATAATAGAATATCAAATCACAAGAACATGGTATAAACCTAACACCTATCATGATACATGACTTTCATGTTTAAACGAATCGTTGAAAGACTATCCTTTAGAATATGTATACTAATTAAATTAGCACTTAATGATATGATTGTCAAAATCCTAAAATTTGACTCCATATGTAACGTACCGGGCTTAGGTCCCCGTTCCGTTATTGAGGAAAACTGGCCCTGACAACTTGTTGGATTCGGACCCAAATGGACCCGTTGACAACCACCCAAAATGCTTAAGCCCAAGTTGTCAAGTAGTAATCCCCACCACTTATAAACCACACCCACACTTCGTGAGTTTTAGGTATGGTACTACGTTTGGGGTTGGTGTGTTACAACCTCCCCCACTTATATTCGCAACGTCCTCGTTGCGACATAGTCCATCACTTATTCCCAGTGATAGTGGCGGCTGCACGCTCCGGGTAGCCATTTCCTCCAACCTCTTTGTAGGGGCGGCTCCACCTCTCGGGTAGCCCTTTCCACTATCAGAGAGAATTTGGCTCTGATACCATTGATAACGTACTGGGCTTTGGTCCCCGATCCGTTATCGAGGAAAACTGGCCCTGACAACTTGTTGGGTTCGGACCCAAATGAATCCGTTAACAACCACCCAAAATGCTTAAGCCCAAGTTGTCAAGTAGTAATCCCCATCACTTATAAACCAAACCCACACTATGTTTTAGGTATGGTACTATGTTTTGGGGTACTAAATCGGGGGTTCGAATAAATTTGATGGGTTTGAACTTCCTACTACCTAGATTCACGGTTACTAGAAAGCATTGGGTATTTCTATGTATTAGAATGATTAAGGCACAACTTTTCCGGATTCGTCGTAGTCCAATATTAATGGTAAAGGAACAAGAAGGTGTTTATGTACGGTTGATTCAAATTTAACGGCAACCATTAAAATCTTGCATAATAATCCTAAAGGTTCGACACATACTTTGACAACGCGAGAAGTCCGTCCATGAAGATACATCAGTTTTGTCTAACCGAACCGTCGTAGATCACGTCGACGCTACTCTGATTCTACCCGATCAACATTCGATGCCGACATATAGAGTCGTCATTGCTGGATGCGAATCTTGTACAATACATTGCCTCTTCTCTTGCGCTTTTTCTCTCTCTCTATTTCTCTCCTTCCTCTCATTCACTCTTTTAATCTCACTCCCTTCTTACTTCTCTCATCTCTCCCTCTACCTATTTCTCTCTATCTCTATTCACGTCTCTCTCTCACTCTCTCTCTCTCTCTCCTTACCTCTCTCTAGTTAACTCCCTCTCCCTCTCATTTAGTAACTTGCGGCGGAAGCTCTTAATGAGTCTCATTTCTATTTTTTAGCTAATCAAAAGGGAGTGTGTGGGGTTCTATCGGTTGAAGGCTTCCCAAGATCTCAACAATTATCTCATACATTTTACATACGCACCCCTCTATTTTTTTACACCCAAGCCTTCCATGTTGAACGTTGCAACCGCTCCATTTATTAATAGTAATATTATCTTATGTATATTCTAGTTTATATCAATAGAGTATGGGTCGTTACAAATAGGATAGCAGTAACTTTTTTTTTAACTGATTATATGTAATACAATATTTTCTAGTCAAGGAAAGTTCCACAATTAAATCAAAAAAGCCAACTAATGTTGGTGATCTCGCACATTTAAATAAGAAAAAGGCAATTAATGTTGGTGATCTCGATCATGGTAGATGGAGGTTGTGCAAGATCACAAATTCATGTATAAAATTTCAATCAACCTCCAACCTCCTTAATAGATTTATCAACTATATTTTACGTATTAATAATTGTTTATGTGCTTCCCATTGATTAAAACATGCCCAAGAGTATTTAGCACAATCACACAAGTTCATAAATTATTATAAAAATAAAATCTGTTGCACTATATAATTATAATCTTGAAATATTACTTCTCTTACAATTGGCTTGGTCTAAACACCAGTCCTCGAGAGGTTCTGATTACTCTACTTCCTGAAAAATCATCTGAATCACTAAGACCCTGCAATGCTTTTTAGATACACAATAACATACTAGTTACAACGCATGGATGCTAAAAATTACATAAAAATATCACAAAAACAAGAAGACAAAAATAAATTCAAACTTTTTGAAAATAAGACTACCAGAGGAGGTGTAAGGGCTAATGTAATAAGTTGTCTAAAGATGATCCTAAGTTAATTGCCTCCTTATAAAAATGCTATTTGAAAAGCCACTTTTTCTTCTAATTAATTTATGTCAATTGTTGTATCATGGGATAGTAAAACCACAAGAAAACATATTTAGAATGCAGTATATGTGGTGTGTTTATCTACATGGGGAAGTCCAAGATTAATCTTAACGAGGCAATCTAGGTTAATTCATAGATCATGTGAGTTTAGGGATCTGATGAATCACCATTTCATCATCTTTATTCTAGCATTTTGGTCTTAAAAATCTTATACAATGCATGTAAAAATAGCATTATTTTGTACAAATAAACATCCATCGTTTATTGCATTCATTATATAATGCCAAAATTATAGAATAAAGGAAAGAGAAGAAAAAAGAATAAAATATTGAAGGTATTTATGACCCTTAACCCCGAGACCAAGTCAAGAATTAATTTGATCGATAAGGAATAAAGTAGGGGGATATCAGGGCCAAATACACAATAAAAACTCTATTGTTTTATTCACCAATAAAGTATTTTTGGGACCTATTTTACTCTTTATTACTTATATCTCAGGAAAAAATTTTGTACATGAAGTTGTAGATAAAAATACAAATAAAAATACAAACTTGAGTTTATACAAAAATAATATGCAATGTACGTTGTATGCTTTAAATAAAAAGCCAAAACCAAACTTCCCATATCCATATCTCGTGAATAAAAATTCAAATTGTACAAAAATCACTTTAATTGTATATAACTTTTACACTTTAATTGTATATAACTTTTAATAAGCTATTTAATGGAGATGGTTTCATATTTTTTAAAGTTAAGGTGTAAAAGTTAGGTTTTGGACCCTTGTTATATAGTATACCCGAATAAAATATTCATTCTTATTCTTTATTATTTTTATATTTTTATATTTTTATAATTTTGTAAATATTATTTACAATACATGTACATACTTAGAATAGAATAAAACTTAAAAAATACAAAATAAAATAAGTCTGTGAAAATATGTAGATGAAATACCTATACTGATATTTATATCTTTTATACCCCTATTTATTTAAGTGTACATAATATATCAAAAAAATATAATAAAACTATATTTGGGTACATAAAAATAAGTTATAAATATATAAAATAAGAAGATAAAATAATAAAATAAAAATATAAAATAAAAATAAAAGACACAAAACATAGGCCAATATACCAGTAAAGATACCCTTAAAAAACCTTGTAATAAATAAAACTAAAAAATAAATAAAATACATTAATATACTACATAAAATAATTAACATTTTTATTTTATAAATAAAAATTAATAAAATTATTTACTATTTGAATTCATATATTTTTGAATAAAATTATTATTTCTTCGGGACTTGAGCTGACATGACCCAATTGCGTCGCATCATTTGTTGACCTCTGGTCAACTGCCTCCTAAGTGTTCTGACTCACCAGGTGTGTCTTTTCCCCGTCGTTCTGCCATTTTTCCCACTTAATCCATCGATCATTTTCATCAAATCTTCACGCTACGATCAACATCTGTCATCCATTTCTCGTCGAATCCAAAGATATGTACATAGCTTGCAGTCTTCCCTAGTCGTCGGCCAATAAGGGTCCCCACCATGTTTATAAATAACCCCCTCTCCTTCCTTCTATGTTTTGATCGTTCTTTGATCCCTACAACCCCCTATCCTCGGTCCACCAGGTCTCCAGGTGACTGATGGATCACCCTTGAGGCATCGACACTGTTTGAGGAGGAGGAGAGGCCACCCACAACGGTTCTCTGACCACCCAGCTCCATTCTTTCATGGTAAGGAATAAGAGTTGTGCACTTATCTTTATTAGGTATATTTATTTTGTCTTTCATTTTTCGCATTTTATTTAGCATTTTGGCTCATGATTTAGCGTAGCTTAGCTTAGGTACATCGCCGGAACTCTTGAGATCCAACCATGTTTTTGTCATACCCAGTATTCAAGAAAGCGACCGAGTATACCACATACTCGGTCGCATACTCGGACGCGGAAGACCTAGCGCTCCGAGTATGACTAGATCGGGCTCTAAACGGGCTAGGCCGCATACTCAGTCGAGTATGTCGTATAGGCAGCCGATTATGCAGTCATTGTTCAAATAAAAATGTTTTAAAAACCAAACATCCTTAGCTGTACCATAATCAAAACTCGAACCCCCTCGTATACCCTCGCACCCCCGACACCCGACCCGACGAGCCTTAACTTTGCGCCTCCGCCAAGTCACCAACCTCCATCGCCTTCCCAGCTCCACTCGACGCTCGCCTCCACCGTCCTTGGTGTCGCTAACACCTACAGCTCCGTACCTCTGATCCTCCGCCACACCACATTCATGCCTTTCCCCTCGTCGCCGCCAGCACCTTCGATCCTTCGCCACTGCCTCCACGGTGATTAGTTATTTATCAACAATTTAGTTTTATTATAGCTTATTTATTCCTCTTCCTTTCTGCTAATACCTAAGATGATATTGTGAGTGAACAAGTGCATGCAACCTCGAGTGTATTATTAGAGATCTGTCTCCCAAGAATGCCCTCATTAGCATAACCCGGGATAAAATCTTTGCGTCTTTAAGTTTCTTACATGTATATGTCTAATCTCTCTTTGATGATCGGCAGAATCGAGAGCAGATCCTATATCGTAAATATTTTTACAATAGAGTCAATTGCACTTGTTTTTTTTGTGGAATCGATTATAAAAATCAAATTATATTCACATCTTTGATTAATGTTCCACACACTTACCAAATTTCACTCAAATCTAATATAATTTTGGAATCAATTAGAAAAATACATCGGATCCGAGCGAAATTTGGTAAGTATGTAGAACGTTAACCAAAGATTATATCTATGAGGTTGGATTTTTTGGAATCAATTTTGCAAAAAAAACAAAGCAGACTCTGCAGTAAAAATGGTTATACTAAAGCATCTGTTCCCAACAAATTGTCACTGGCGTTCTGTTCTGCGGAGCAAAACTTACCGAGGGACATACTTGTAATAGCAAACTTGCAAAGGTAAAGGTGCAAACATGAAGCATACCGGGGTTAAAGTGTAATATGCATGGAAGTAGATTATAGTAATGGTGCACATTAGATGGTATGCTTTCGGAGGCACGCCTTTTCAATAGAGTATGGAGTATGTGTTTATTTATTTGCTTATTATTATCCAAAGAATTAGAAGAAATATCCTAGAAATCAATAGACACACACATATTCTATATTTGTATTCATCGAGTATTGTATACACGTATCTTCTTTAAAATTGATATGAACTAATATGTACATATTCACAATCATTTTCATCCATATTTCCTTGCCTCTTGCAGTCTTGCTACCGCATTGTATCTAGGGGTTGGGCAAGGAATTCATAGAAACACGAGATGTTATTTGACGTGTCCGGAAAAGCCGCTTTAAGGAGTTGTTTTTAATGTTCGTGTGTAAAATGATTATGTCGTTCGTTGTAGGCGGCGATCGGAAACAGTCAAGAAATAACCACAAAATTTTAAGCAATTTTAATCAAGTGGTTTTATGTTTATTTTACTTGAGCAAGTCCCAAGGTCGATCACAAGGAGGCAAAGGAACAACCTAGAGATATGTCTATCCAATTTCGTGTTCGGTTTTCAAGGCGGTCTTTTTTTGGAATTTTTAATGCAAATAAGGGATGCAAGATGCAAATTAGGCCTATTTTAGGGACTAAAATGTCAAATACGTTCAAACGGTGTCCGAAAAATATGAAAATTGGCCACAATGTAGATTATGATGAAATGAGTGAACTGTAATTGTTTTGGAATTTTTCTGATGCAATATGAATTTTTTATGAATTTTTAAATGCAAACAGAATGATTCTCCAATATTTAATTATAATAAATATTAAACCTACTTATTTTCGAGAGATAAAATTATCTAAGATCTATCAGTAGGTGATGGATCTCAGAAAAATCCTAAACCTCAAAAATGTGAGATCTCATACCTATTAAAAATTAAATAGTGAAATGTGCAAAATGATTTTTACAGGAAAAACGATGCATGCAAATGCAAATCTTTTTGGGCACAATGTTCATCAAAATAATCTCTACAATGTCTGATTTTTTTGAGGATTTTTAGAGCAACAGTTAATCAATGGCAATTTTAAGGGTACAAAGTGGGCAAAATATGTAATTTTCCACAAAATAATTAATAATTAATTAACCAACAATCACACAAATATCCACAATATGTTCGAATGTAGAGAATTAAGTGAAGAACAAAGTGCTATTTTTAAATAAATAAAATGATGTCTAGAAGAGGTTCAAAACAGAGGGAGAACACAGGGGTGTATATGCAATTTAAATATAAAATAATTCAGAACAGAGACCTAAGAATAATTACCTATAAAAGGGGGG